>LR736881.1:3474342-3744915 GCA_902654985.2 Oryctes borbonicus | reverse complement strand
ATATATATATATATATATATATATATATATATATATATATATATATACGGATATATTTTCTTGAGTGTTTTGAGCAGTGTGGCAGGGAGCGTTATCTTGTTAGAGAGAGTAAGAAAACTTACATTAGAAAATTTACAATTCTTTTGCAGGACGGCCAAAATTGGTTAAAAATCGTTCCAAAAGAACAACGATGCTTTGCGCAACATGGTTGAAAAGGATCGGCATGTGTACTGTGACATATACGCATCCTTAGACTTATTAAAGACTGCAATACAAAAAAGGATCTATTCGCGATAGATTCCTGTCTATCTTCCTGTCAATTGTTTGAGGAAATGCTAAAAAAAATCGACAGTGGAACTACAAAATCGGCATACAACGAACCGGAAACTAAGCAACAACCAGGTATTTGGGCGTTGACAGGTGAACCGAAGCCAACAAATGTTATTCGTTTGCGAAGCACTTTAGAGAAAATGATCTTGGACATGCTACTGCTATTAACTTCTTCCGGGTTTCGCCATGTGTCAAAGATTCAGTTATTCTGAAGAAGCCGTCAGCATGAACGGCGAATGTTTTGACACACGGAGAAACCCGGAAGAAGTTAATAGTAGTAGCAGTTATATCGGCTGCGAAAACCTACGCAGTGTGATCTTGGATATGTCGAAAGCATTGCTTTAGAATAACGAAGAACAGTTAATGTTGAGCGGCATACAACAATTCGATTGAAGTTATCGATGAAATTAAGAAAAGCAGCAGAACACCGCACCATCTTTTACCATCGACAGTGCCAGCTCTCGTGCTGCACGTCGAGCAATTGATTATTTGTAGGAGATGAACATTGAATTAATATCTTATTGACCATATTTTCCTGATCTACTCCATAGCGACTTCTTTTGTTCTTAAATATCCAAAAAGAAATGCGTGGAAAGCGAGAAGCCAGAAGCTGTTGAAGCCTTCAAGAACCATATTTTAGGGGACATGACCTTCAGAGTGGGAAAAATATTTTAAAATAGGTTCAAACGCATGTAATGGTATATAAAATGGTGAAAATTAGAAAAACAATAAAACGATTCGTTCCGAAACATTTTTTTTCTTTTGTTTTTGTAAAAACTTAAAATGTTCCATAAGGCAAAATAAACTTATTAAATGCTCTAATAGATAGACCGCAATTTCAATCTTTTCATCAATCTCGTTTCTAAAATTCCACATTAACATTTCATTATTATGCATTATATACACGAAAATTGAACTATTTCAAAAATAAATAATAAATATAATAATAATTTCATATTCATGCAATTTCCCACCATTCGGATTTTCGAATATAATATACATACGTACATTTATTAACAAAATTCCGAAAATATCGAATTCTACAAAATCTAATTTTGCCCAGATATATTGTACAAAAGACCAATATATGTAGGCCAATTATCAACCGCAGCAATAGGGAAGCGTATGTCACGCCCGTTTAATCAAATTTCCCAACCGATTTTATTGCTTTTCAATCCTCGCACGCACTTGTAGGGACCACAAATACGCCATTTCATTTTGGAAATATCCCATCAAAGTCACCAGAGAAATTAAATTTACTTCAATGAAAAGGTTTGTAGAAATAGTAAATCGGTTCATTGAAGCTCAATAGACCTATTTGTTAATATAGCGAATTCGCATTTAACTTAAATTTTTGGGAAAAATTTACGGCTAGTTAACTTACTAGGTTACAACATTTGTTACAGAGCCTAGTGATTACACTAGCCTGTGTAATCACTAGGCAAAATGTCTCAGCATTTTATAGTTTCATATGAATTGTGAACTGATTTTTTATATGAAAAGTGTAGGAATCCCTGTCTATATAATTATTGAAGTGTTTTTTTTTTCAATATATTTGAAAACCAGAAGCACCATTATTATTCGCGATAACAATATTTAGAAAGGGCAAATGGTTATTTGTGTAAGATTTGATTGTCGTTTAGCATTTCAATAAGCAAATCCACGTCAAAATCAGAATCAACTACCGCAGAAATATCATTACCGCAACGAAACCACAACTTGCAAGAAATGGAGCGTCGAAGATTTAATTTCACCTTCAAAATGGTTTAAGAAAATGTTAGCTAAAAAAAGTCATAAAGGATTATCCATTTCCGTACTCAAAATCTGTTTGTAAATGTTGTTTTTAAAACGGAAAGCGAGTCAGTGCGATATATTCATCGACCTTAGCAACAGGAACTGAAATTGAATCGAAGAAGATCTTTAAAAATGAAATAGCTTAATTCCTTGATATACTCAGGAAGAGAGAGATCATGTCAAATGAGATTAGAGTTCATTTTTTCTTTACTAAGTTTTTGGATTAAATCAAATGAATTTTCTATTGTGAAATCGTCGTTAAATTTAAAAAGGAAATTGATTAACTACCCATTACCGATACGATAAACGGAGATAATTAGTGTGTAGGTGTCAGCTTCTTTATGGATCTTAAGCAAACAAAAAAGTACATATTTTAATCAATTAAATTGGTACACCTATTTAAAGTTTCATTAGCTTGTCTGGTGTAGAACGATAATGGATCTTTATTGAGTGTAACAGAGGAACCAGAATTTAGCATAATTTGTACCGAATCTACACAATAACTAACTCCTCTTTTTTAAAGATTTTACAATATTCTGATTCTTAATATCGTCACCCCTAGTTTCATATAAGCATCCTATTTCCAAATTTAGTTTCTCACAGGTTTTTTTATAGAACTGCCAAGTGTAATCCATAATCAGCAACTATGCTGGAAGTTATAGAAGTACAATGCTAAAGTAGTATTCTCACACTTGACCTTACTTTATTTCAAAAAGAACGCCATTACATGGTTTCATTAATGAAATAATAGTTGCTATAATTTCAATACTGCTGCAAATATATATTCTAATGTTACAAACGAATGTCCAAGAGGTTATCTGTCATCAGGGTCACTCAGGAATCTCATCTAGTGGCTTCAGCTTGTCCACCAAACGAAAGTAAAGATCCTTCCAGTAGTGGGAAGCTCGATTTCTAAAAGAAAATTCCTTTTCTGTCCTATTATCTTTCGGGCGTGGGTGGTAAGAGGATATTCTAAGTCCAGCCAATGCCGGTAGTGATGAAAATGGACAATTACTTCTTTTGTTACGTATTTGTCTATTCAAAAACTCACTTATTAATTCGTATAAAAATTCTGAACTTCATCCAAATAATTTCGAAAAGTATAAAAATTACATTTTCTTTATTTTTCCCCGCGCAAAAACATTACAATATATAATCAAAACGTTTCCTAGTTAGAAGTAAATATGCATCAAAAACGTTATACAAAGTATTCCAAAATCCTAGTATTCAATTGAAAAAAAATGTCAATGTTTTTAAATAGCAACTCATCTACCTAAGTTCGCTCGTTTCTGCGTTATTAAAAAAAATTGGTAAAATTGATTATTTATCGTTAATAAACAACGAAAATTGTCGAGGTGATCTATTTATCTTTCGCAAAAAAAGGGCGAAAACGTTATGCGGTAACTAGAGGTTATGTATTTAATAGTATCTAATAATAGCAATAATAAACTTTATTGGCACTTATCAATGTTTTATACAGACAGAAAGAGAAGTAAAGTGATACAAAAATTTAAGAAAAATAAACCACAATTGTAGTATATCGTACAAGAACCGATGGTTCTCTTGAAATGGCATTTTTCTATTTTTATTACAAATAATATGAATACCATGTGATTAAAATAAGCATCAATGGATTTACCAAGAGGAACAAAGATTTATTTATTACGTATATGTATATAGTTGCTATGATGTTAAAATTGTGTTGGATACTTACTGGAAATAATTTCGTCCAATAAAATTGCGACGTTACAGGCCCACCAATTTTCGTTTTAACATCCGGAAGAAATAACTGCTCTCTTTTCCCTACTAGAACTTTCTACAACTACAAAAAGGCAGTCCACGCTACGTTCGTTGTTGTATGATTTATAGTTATGTTGGTTCCAAGAACTGTACGTGTGGTGGATATTACCAGAATACTTTAACTACAAATATATTGTAAGCTGTACAATTAAATTTTTCTGTGTGTAGCGAATTTTAAATGTTCACAATATTATAGCTGAAAGAATTTTTTAATGGTGACTGTTTGTGAGACGATGGAGTCAGCAAACCTATGAGTCGCAAGAGCATCATTTCTAAACGTATAAACGTTATCATAAAGATACGTAGAGGTATGGGTCATTACGATATTGTGAAACGGACACGCACTTTGCAAGTATATTCACCGTTCCGTATTAAGCCAACAAGCTTCCTTAAATTTATAAAGAGATTCTATCATACTTTTTAATGCTAAAAATGAGACGCAAACTTGCAATTTTTTGATACGACAAGCACCTTTTTGCCTTAAACAGGGGCCATAAATGACATCGCCATAATTTACTTGTGATAGAGCGAGAGATTCACACAGCATAGCTTTTATTCCTTTTGTTCCGATGTTCTTCCGATGTGGATAAATTAATTTTAATTTAAAAATGTGCGTATTAATGGTCCATTTACTATCGATAATCAACCCCAGATCTTTTGATTCATTCGCTACCCCAATATTAACATCGCGAATTTGAATTTTAATATTATTAATGTCAATTTTAGTATCTCTACCAGTGAAAAGCATAACTGTTGATTTCAAAGGATTTCAATGTAATGAATGCCAGTCTACAGTAAGGACAGAACTCAAAGGCTCGCAAAGGATCTTATCTAGTGGACAAGATGTATATAAATTTTGGTATCATTAGCACGACAACGAAATGGAGCATGGTGAAGTGAAGCATGCAGTTGGGTAGGATAAATAGAAAACAGCAAAGGACCAAGGACGGATCCTTGCAGCATTCCCCAGAATGAACACTTCTGTAGTGAGAAAATTTATTATTTGTTTTCTATACTTATAATATATAATAAAAAATTAACGTGACCCATTCGTGAAATTGATAGTCACGAAATGGTTAAATAAAGATGTACCTTAGAGGAGGCTACACTGTATAGCGCACAGTATGGTACGTAATAGCAATGAACCTTGTCGATGTATAAAACATACAACAACTGTTACACTGCATATACTTTTTTATAACGTAACGTAACGAAAACATTCGTTTCGAGATCACTGTTTGTTTTCAATTACAAACTTAATTACATACCGCTACGACGTCACTAAAGCATTAGTTATTTCCTTTTGCAAAACCAAAGAAGAAAACAGAAAACGAATTGTGAAACCTCATAGCCCGCGTTTTATCTCGGCTTGCCCAGATGTTATGACGTAGGTACGCAGCGTTGTTTAAAGTTAATTCATTATACAGCTGCCATTAAAATTTTTAATTAAAGTATTTAACGACTTGAATGGCAAATTGCTGCTGCCATGGTGAAGGTATGTTGAACTTATTATTTTATCACTTCAGCTAGGCACATGCTTAAATTTAAGTTTCAAGTAGAAGTATTAGTTCTTATTGCTGCTAAACAGGTGTCTCACTGGTAACTGCATGGATCGATATATGAAATAGTGGATAATGTGCCGAAATGTGCTAATTCAATTTTAAAATTTGTTTGCTAAAATACTTTTTTGAGAATTTGTGGCAGATGGACAAGTGAATGTGAACCTTTAGTGTTTATCTTGGGAAACGGAAATTTCGCAGAACTGTTGACCGTATAGAATCTGAATAATTTTTTTTGAAAGCATTATATAGAGTGGACATACTTAAAAACTTATTTTTTTTAGTACGACTAGCTATTTTTCCCTTTCTCACCAAACTGTGCTTATAGAACGCATTACGCATCTAAGATTGATACTTACGAAATTTAGGAAAATATGTATTATTAAAAAGCAACCACCAAAATATGTATGTACGGTGTAAGAATATTTGTATTTGATTGTGTACTTATGATAATAATTGGTTTTAGTTCACCTAGGTGCACTGAAGGTGGTTATTGTGCGGGTGACGACCTTCATTCTTTCCGTGACTCTGCCTACGTGATTTCTCGCTTGCTGGCGTCACATTGTCGTCACAATGCATAGCTGCACGTATTTACATACATTGCCAGCATAAGCGCTAAAGTGAATCGTCATGAATCGCCTAAGACGTAAGATGATCCCTTATTGTCGACTCGAAATGTATACGAACATTCTAACCCCGATTATAAGCATCTGATGTCAAAGTACGAAAACACTTCTATTTTGTCGGGCAATAAATGCAATTACATGTCTGAATCCTGCGACTTGGAAAGTTTATGGTGAAAATACGAAGATATTTAAATTTTGATATCTTAGCCAATTGAGCACCTAACGTCTTAAAATATTTTCACCTTCATTAAAGAGTCAGTTTCACTCCCTTCATTTACATCATATGCGGAAACTACCCAAATGTTTCATTATTTATTAAATATGTATATCATTTAAATTAAGTTTAAATTAAAGTTAAACATGCGTATCATGGCATGCAAACACTTATTAATAATGAACAACTAGAAGAAACATATTATTTGACACCTTATAATATTGCTTGAATTTTTGCAACAAATTTCAATATCAATTTTGTAAACAAATTAATATTTACCAACACAACAAAAAGCAGTTTATGTTTTGAGTACAACAATTTTATTCGTAAATATAATAATAATGTAATAATATAGCAAAAATTATGAAATTATTAACATTTTAATTTTATCTTCAGAAGAATTATCAAAGGTATTATAATTAATTTTTTCCTCCCTCTGAATACCAATTTCCCTATCTCATCATTTCGTGATAATCTTTTCAGTATAATTTATGGTTGGATTTATAGTTAAATAAATTAAAATTAATAAACAATCTTAAATACAGGATTGTTAGGTAGCAATGGATGACCCATCCCATTTTCTTCTGCAAAACGTATAACTACAGCTACAGTTTGTAGCTTACAATGTTTACAAAAGGCTTTAGGCATCTTCAGTACCAAGAAGAGGAACTGACGAAAATAGCAAACAGTAAGAAAATAGGCAAAAACTGAACGAGAGTACAAAATACGCATCCAATTAATATCTCTCTCTATATTCCCTGATCCATTCCATAACGACTATCTTTCGTTTCCAAATATCAAACAAAAAATACATGGAAAGCGATTCTGATCACCTCAAGAAGCTGTTGAAGCCTTCAAAAACTATATTTTGGAGCCGCCACCTTCAGGGTGGAACAAATATTTTGAGGATTGTAATAAAAATAAAGGTATATAAATGATAACAATTGGAATAACAATAAAACGATTCCAAAATCCTTTTTTTTTCTTTTGCTTTTGTGAAAACTTAGAAAACAAATTAAAATGTTTTATAACTTATTTAATGCTTTAATAGATTTCAGTCGATTTGTCAATCTCATTTATAAAATTACACATTACTATTACATTACGCATTATACACGAAAATTGAACTATTTCAGAAATAAATAATGATTTAATATCCATGCAAATTTCCCCGACCATTCGGTTGTCAGAATAAAATATACATACGTACATTTATTAACAAAATTCCGAAAATATTGAATTTTGCAAAATCTAATTTTGAGCAGATAAATTGTACAAAAGACGAAAGAAAATTATTAACCGTATTGAGGTGAATTTTTAACTACGAAATAAGCCTGCAGAAACTAGACAGTCTCACTCTCGAAGAAACCAGTAGGCAACACGAACCCATTCTCATGAGACGAATAAACACGAGTCCGTCTAGTCTCTGCTAATTTCGTGAAGCGGAACTCTTTTCTGCAAGCTTCTACGAAATAATGTTAACAGACTACTAACTAGACCAAATATAAAATATTCACCGTTGTAGATACAAAATTCTGTGCGATGTTAAAATCAATTTAACTCTAACGCTAAGCTAGGATGTTTTCACCCTGGAATATAAAAAAAGCAACCACTGGCTAGTTAGCTACTTTTCGTTACAATGATGTTACTTTAATAGGAGACAATTTTATTGACCTGCCAGGTATTATGGACAAATTTAACACCGTCCTCTTTTACTCCGAAAATTTGTTATCTGCGTATGTGGAAAAATAAAATTAGTTTTACACGTAGAAGTGTGTTATCTTGCTAACGTCCCGTATTTTCTGAACTCCCCTCATAAAAGCTGTTATATATGCATATTGTTTTACGTGTGACTTAGATTAATACATAAATCCAAATTCAAGGTGATATTTGGTATTCATAACAGCTTTACGTGCTCATGCCTGAGTGCATAACTCTATAATAACTGCGACATTATTCAGCATATTGCGACTAAAATATAGCCGCTGCAAAGCTGGGAACACCGTGGAAGAACATGCTAGATTGAATATGACAATTTTACTGCGTTCAGTTTATGACTTATTACGAAAGCTCATCGAAATCAAATGCAGGTATTCGCATACGGTAGGTGTACCAGGGAGGAAGTTTATCTATATTTGCCGCTGCATATATACATAGCGGTCGCGTCGAGTTAATACGTAATAACACAGAGCAGCATAAACTTGTCCATGGACGTGAATACGTTGCGCACAAAATGAATGTCTTTAGCGTAGTCGTGGCGCTAGTTTATAAAAGCCGCTGGATGCTATATCTGCTAAATGTAATGTGCATGTACGATATAAATTCGTATCGTGTTTCGTCTATCGCGTTACTAGCGAACTGCCAAACGGGTAGAACTTTACTTGTTGCAGTGTCTTTCTTAATTGGATAGCGATTTAAATGTAGCTTGCGCAGAACGAGACACAGAGAGGATTTAGTTAACGAAGTAAGTTTATGTTTGCCTAGTTACGAAGCGGATCACTTGAGGCTATTAAAAGTAAAGTTGTATAAGCGTTAATATAATATCCAGCAACGAACTACAGAGTTTTAAATATTCTGCAGTCTCTCATACTTTTTTCTCAACCGAAAAGTAAATTTATTTTAGCCATCTTTTTTGAGGCAATTCTTTCTTCAAAAACTTCAAAGACCAACATTTAAACTCGCTAAAAATTTCTCAGTTGAAGTTTCATATGCTTTTAAAATATCATCTATGCAAATTTAAATTATTGCAGACAATTTTGAGGGAAATTGGTGGATTGGTTACTGTAAGGAACTAGGGTATCTAAAAGCTGACAAGAAATACACGAAAATTGTAGCACACATGTAGAAGTAACCACGTAAAATAAATAAAGTTTCTCTCTCTTTTCTTTGAGAAAAGTTAACGAGCGAAAATTAAGAAGATTACTTCACGACGATTAAACTAAGTTTATTTCATGGCGATTCCAGCCACTGAGTCGAGCACTTAAGAAAATTAAATTAATGAGTTCTGGGATAATTCTATAAACATGGGCACTAATCAATCAGGAGAGCAAAAAGAAATTATTGTTAGCCAAGCTCGAAACAGTGGAGGTAAAAAGATGAAATTAAATTGAATTTTTGGAAAGTAGCTGGAATAATTTATACATTATTATTATTATGATTATTAAGAAAAGACAAAAGAATATAATTGTAGAATAGTAATTAAATTTTGAGGGTGTAGGCGCTCGCCGTGAGCGTATTTGTATACATATGACTAGAATTGAAATTGTTGGCGAGTCTACGCAATTGCTTCTGAAGTTTATTGTGTAGTCTTAATTTTAGAATTAATTGTAGAGTTTAATTGTTATTTCTTTTCCTGTAACAAAAAAAAAAACTATATATTAATTTCCAAAAAAATTACTAACAAGCAAATTGAAAAAAAAGTGACGGTTACTTAACTATGCGAGGACTTTCCGTTTTAATGTAGCTATTAATCGAAATAGTAAGATATGTTAAGCCTAATTTATGACAGTTTAGGATAACTTATTTCTCTTAATGTGCAACTTTGCCCTCTCTTTCTGATGGGAGTTTAAACTAGACTATTGTTTTATATACATATGTATATCGTTCGAACTGGCGCTAAATGTCAATCTTAGTATTTGTTTGTATTTAGAATTTATTATTGTTGTTATATTGACTTTGACTTTCCTCATTATCGTCTCATTTATTTTATATTTATTCTTCATCCATACGAGACAGGTTGGGTGGAGGACGCCCCACTGGACGCCCTGGATTAAAAAAAAAATATTACTATTATTAAGAACGGACCATAGCACTGATTGCCTTTAGTCACTGCGACACAAATAGATCTATTGTAACTGTGCTCTTTTCTGTATTAGAATAGTTGGGGACTTTTAATAAACCTTAATTCTAGGATCTTCCTTCAATTCACTAAGTCTGAGAAGTGGCCTACTGAAGTATTGATATCGAGTGAGACTGGTGGAAACATATTTACACAGAATGTGTTCTGCCGTCTTTAGCTCTTCTTGTTACAGACGATAGAATTAATCTTCAGCTTTTTCTAGTTTATATAGGTGGTGCTTTAGGGCTGCATCATCTGTCAAGAACCCTGCGAGTAGTCCAAACTTCCCTTTGTTGAACGACATCAGTATCTTTGCTATCCTTAGCGAGTCTGATATAAATGTCTTCGCCTGATTTCTCCCTAGCATGTTTTGCCAGAATTCCAAGTCACTAGAGGCCTTAGACAGAGAGATTTCCTATCCAAATACTTTTACTGTTATAGAAGGTTATAGGAAGTGATAATATAAGGCCGGATGGTTGGATAGTTAATAATAACCACCGATTCCTTTGGCTGTAATAGCTAAACCAAAAAAGGAGTACAAAACAATAAAAAACAGAGGCTGGCGCAAGAAGAGTGGGATTAGAAATAAACCGGACTCAGGTACAAAAAGACGACCACCGTCATTTGATAACCTATAAAAAAAACGAATTTTAGAAAGTCAGTGGTTTTGTGCACCTGGAAGTTGTAACAGAGAACGATTTAAAGTTGAAATCCACAATAGCTAGAAAACTAAAAATATGGAAGCGTGGGGACGCTTGTGAAATCCAAGTCCGAATCTAAAGCGACAAAATTGAGAATTTCCTAGACAGTTAGCAACATACGCTTGAGAGACATGGGTGCTTAAGAAGGCAGACGAAAAAATGAGGGGAAGGTGGGAGAGGCAGATATTAAGAGCAATGTACGGAGGGAAAAACATGGAGAAGGGTTGGATGAAACGAATCAATAGAGAGCTGAAAGAGATGTATAAGAAGTCAAGCATAAATGAATTTATCAAAAGCCAGAGAACGAGATATGGGCAGAGAGCATATGCCAAAAATTATGTTAAATATGGACGCAATTGGAAAAAGGAGAAAGCATAGTAGAGTTGTGTAGCAGAGAACTTTAGAAGAACAAACGTCAGGGATTGGAAAGAGAAAGCGCTACAATAGAAACGAATGGAGAAATTTAGTAAAAGAGGTCATGCAGATGTAGTGATAATGTATATAATGTAGAATACTGCACATTGCATATGTGTTAATTAAAGCCTTAGGCCTTCATGGCCTTTAGAGCAATTAAACAATACTTGGCGAGTGAGAGGCTTTTCGATTATCCTTCCATTTCTTGATTGCTTATTTCAGACCACTCTCTCACAGGCCAGAGTAGGGATTAGAAGCAATGAAAGGCATGTTCGTTGGTATTTTGGCTAGCTTATGTGTCTTTTCACTTCCTCGACTCTCTTGATGGCTTGGGACCGACCTAAGAGTAATGTGTACACATTCGTGCACCATGTGAGATTCGTATGGGTAGGCTTTAACAGCCTTCAGTGCTGCCCGATTATCAGTAAATATCTTCATGGTAGCGCCTCCTATTCTTATCTCGGGCTTCTTTCTGGCATATAACTGGAAAGCATCTCTGCTTGACATATGTTAGTATGGAATCAGATAGTCATTTTCAAGTGGTAATTAGGACCACTAATAAAAAATAAAAAAAAAAGTTTAGAATTTTCAATTAGGATACATGAGTTAAAATTAAAATCGAATATAGTCCTAAAAACCTTACACTGAAATCAAAGGAATTGCAACTACTATTGGAAATTAACGCACTTCTCAAAGAAAGGTTACATTTAGACTTATTTATTGAGACTTTATTACGATCAGATAGTAGCTAAAATTCAATAAACCGCATATTAAATGTATATGTTGAAGCTCTTGTCTTATCTCGAGTAAATCAACCGCAACAATTTCTATTCAGTTGGATCAAGCCAAATAACGGAATAAATCAAGAAACCAAAATCAGTCAGTAAAATGGAGTTTCGTTGCCACACGTGCACCAAAGAAGGTGAGGATGATTCCATTAGACGGAAAAGTACACCTAGCGAAGAAAAAAATCTTTACCATCATGGCAACGCTCCGACCCACTCATTGTGATATTAAAAGTTCCGTTACAGTGCGAATTCGTGACCCGTCCGCTATATTTGATAAATTTGGCCCCATTGATTTATTTCTTTCTTAAAATTTGAATAAATGGCTTAGCTAAAAGCGTTTCACGTTAAATAAGGAGCTCGTTGCCGAAACGGAGACCTATTTTGTAGAGTTCAACAACCATTATTTGGGTCCATAGCTACAAGGAGATTTATATTATGTCGAGAAATACATACATTTGCTGAATGCAAAACAATTGCATTGTCTTCCTTAATATAGATATTTATCACACCATCTTCGTATTGAGATGTTTCTAATGAAATATAAAATTAAAAAATAAACGTAAGTCCCTTTTATTCTCAATAATCTACTTAAAATCAAATTAGAAAAAAACTGCTTACAGCTTCTTACAGCTCTTTCTAGGTGATATTCTATGTTCTCCTGGTGTAGCAGAGACTAGTAAAAAACAAATTATGTTCAATAATTTGCCTCTCAAAAATATGTTTTAAGAACACTAAAATTTCCTGAGCAACAGCACTTACATGGAATCCAGTAGTCAAAATTTACGATATCATCAACAGGCCAACCGTAAAGATATCAAAATCATTGGCTTGGCATTTCTGTGACAATGAAGTAATTAAGAAGACAAATATAAACATTTTTGCATCAGATGAAGTTTGGAAACATTTGAAATCTACTTTATTTAATATTCGAAGTAGTTTAGTTGTAAAAAACAGTCACAAGAAGTCTCAAACCACTTAGGAGAAAGGAAGAAGATTAAATTAATCCAATAAAATAAAAAAAGGATGCAAATTAATAATAATCTTTCTTTTTGTGGAGCGAGGAATTAATCACATAATTTATTAAAATTTCAGAATTCGAATTATATTAAAAAATAATTCAAATTCTATAAATGTAAATTCTGATAATTAATGAAAAACGTAAAAGTTGTATTCCTTCTTTCGGTACATTCATTCGCGGGGGAACCTTCGCTTACTTCGCACTTACAAAAGCGGAAACATACTACACTAGTAGTGAATAAGGGAGTTGCCTAAAAATATCATTCACGCCGTGCTGGTTTTAGGAGTAATAATGCTGGCCCGTTTCGTTTCTGTTTAAATCGCAGTTAATGTAATAGCTGAACTGTCAAGGGTTCGCTTGAAAATTGCTTGGAAATTATCTTTTAAAAAGGTATCCTTCGCCAACGTAACAAAAATATCTTTCTCAACAAGACGTTCACCAAAAATTGACATTACTTCTAAAATAGAAACCCACAATCTTCAAATAAGACTTAATTTACCAAGGGTCAGTTTTCTAAATCTTTTAATACATGTTCTTTTTTTTAGAGTGGTGACAACCCGACGGGGTGTATAAGCTTCGAAAGCTTGTCATAACTTCAAGAGCCTTTAGTGTATAAATTGTATGCAAAGTGTTCATTGGCTTTGTTACTATTACCCCCTCGCCGTAAAGGGTGAAGCAGTTAATTGTACTACTAGCAGGACTCGAACACACAGCGCTTAATCCTGCCTAGGTAAGTGCAGGGAGCATCGAACCGTTAATGTTCAAATATTATATGGCCAAAAACACTTTCAACATCAATAATAATAAATTCTTAGAATTAGTTTTTATTTCAGTTTATAATTATAGTATATAATTTTAAAAAAAGGTTGTAATTAATTATAGTTTTGTTGCACTGGATGAAGTGGTCATGGCCATGTCATGCCAGGCGAGTCTTGATCCAATCTTCTCAGTTTTCTCTTGTCGTACTTTTCTTTAACGTGTTTTGAGGGTATGATTATGTCAAGATGCAATAATACAAACTAAATGCACGTATTTCACCTCAATATACCACTACTCAGAAAATGATCTAGTAGATCTAGTATTCTTCAGAAAAATGGTTTGTAGCACAAACTACCTTTAGGGGGTTGAATAAATTCTTTCTTAGCTATGAGAACCGGTACTTCTTTTAAGAATATGCATTTTATTTTTAAATATTCAACAAGCTATCTTGAACTGAAGATCATTTTCCGTGGAAGGTAAGTACATCTAAAGGAAGCTCCTCACACACATGTACACATACATACACTGTAATGGATCTAAAACAGACTGCCATCGGGTTGTCTCTGAAAGAAAATCTTTTCGTTTCGATAAGAAAATGGTTCCGCTTTGCGAAAGTTCCTGTGCTATTTTCCGGTGCTTTTCATCAATACTATGTGCTCGTCGGCGAAACGCGAAAATCGAAGGAGTTTCTCTTCGCACGGTTGTTCCGTTTTCTTTTTTTTCGCAATATTCAGGTTTCGCACGACGTCAGGTTGCACCTTGACTACAACGTAGATGACGGTAGGGAGGTGAGGGGTCAGAGGTCTCAACAAGGGGATTTCGTACTTGGAAATACATACTACCAAATACAAAGGAAGCATGCGTTCGAATCGTTTGTCGTTTGAATCGTTCGAACTTAAAAGGAATACCGGCTGGTAAGCAGAGTCGGGTGTAGATATAGAATTTGCCAATGGAATTGGCATGTCGGAATTCCAGTATTGGAACGACTACGTACGTACCGCATGTGCGTATTGTATATGTATGAATACTTCCCTTTTATACCGGTTGGGGTACGTTGAGTTCTATCTACCCGTTTGAGCTAGTTAACACGAGACAAGTTTGTCTTTATTACTTGATTGGCGAACGTGGTAATTTGGTGTTGTTAACTTGTTTCAGGCAAGAAAAACCTTAAACACTACTAGATCCAAATTAAGTGCGCGCTATTGCTACTTCAATTATTATTCTTTCTAATCCTATGGCTCTTTACAGTGGCGAGTATGGGGGTTCATTCTATTCTTTAGTATAAACATTATAACTTTTTAATCATACCTCGTTTACGAAGGGCGCCTGTTGCTTTCCTGTTTTATGTCTTTCTTTAATATCGGCTGCAATACTTCCAATATGTTGAATTAGTGTGTGCCTAATGTTTTGACTTTTACTTTGTAAAGTTTGTCCAAATTGAACGAGCAAAATGTGCGGAAGCCCCATTATGATCGGCATGATAGAGCTTCTGCACAGTTCCATTCTAATGTTTAAGAAAACATCCGCTGATCTTTGTAATTGAATTTTCTAAACAATTTAAGGCGATTTTCTAAAATGAAATGTGCTCTCTGGGAGGCCAAAAGCAAAAATATTATTGTTCCGCTGAATGCGGTCTTTGGTTTCGAGAATTGTTTCTTCAAACGATTCAGGAAACAATTCATTTGGCTGTTGCTCCAACTTTGCAAGACGAGAATCAATGTCCTTTAGCAACAACTTCAATTCTGAGAAATGTTTCAGTGTTTTATTGCATGCCCTACAGAAAAATTTAAATTCCTCTGCGCGCTAACATATTATTTATTTCGCATTATCACTGACTACTTGGGCGCATGCAATATATATCCATTTTATATATCCATTGTAAAAGGAATAAACAGTGACACTCGCTTCACATTACTCTGTCGATCGCAGAGACTTTTAAAAGACATATACATACTTGGGAAAATGCTAACGGTAAGGTTCCGCAACGTAAACAATACGAGAAAACAAATAAACATGTTAATGGAAAGGCTTAACACTTTCACACATAACTGTATCTCAACAAATTCGCCAAATCACGACAAAAAGCCTGTCGGCGAAAAAGATACATACAGACCAAAAAAAAATTTTGAAATTCTTACCCATCGTATAATAAGTTGCACAAGACATAAATGAATTAACGGTCTAAGCAGTCAAACAGATCGTTGCAAATACTATAAAGCGGTGTAAAATTTTATATTTATTTATTTATTTATTTATTTATCATATTAGATTAGAATAAATAAAAATAATAATAACAGTGCAAATTTAACAACCACTGGGTAAAATCCATATTACTTTAACACTGTGCAACGGTAAAATACATATTGCAGCGTTATTATTTCTCTAAGTTAGAAAGTGATTCCAGCTGAACTATGTACTACTTTAGTTGTGAGGCGGAGCAATTTTGATGACTTCGACCCTCCAAATTTTTCCCAGCTTGGGTTTCTCGTCCTCGTCTTACACTTCGAGCAAGATAGGTTTTGTTAAAAGAAAGTCCATTAAACAACTTGTGCTGCGAGAAATCACAAAATTTAAATCAATGTTGTATTTCTTATTATAACCCACATAATTTCGATGTAACTGACAAGACCGTACCAGGACTTGTGCACACCGTCCCCATGGTCTCGCGAAGCTTTTAAAATGGTTGTTATTATTATATGATTTCTGTCATTTGATTTATCCCGTTTAGCAATCTATGGATGGAGATGAGAAAAAAAAATCGGGAAATAAGCAACCTTTTTTCCAACATCGACATTTTTACAAAATTTCGTCGAGAAAAACTTAAATTAAAATACTTTGATGGGATCTTCTGTATAAAAAAATATTTGGATCATTATTACATAAATTTCACCACCTACAGATTTGGAAGCATTAGGGTCCGGATTCGCAAAAATTTCAAGATTGGGAAGGACTTCTGGATTTGGATTTGAAAACTACGAACACCGAAAAATTAAATATTTGGCCAAAAATAAAACTTAAATGCTTTTTCTTTTAAAAATCATTTACTAAATTTAACAATCTATTCAGAATTAGCCATCGGATAGGGATTAAATTCGATTTTTGTATTCATATTATCTTAAAACAAATGTTCAAAATTTTGTAAAGGAAATATCATTTCAAAGCTTTAAATAAAATAAACATTAACTCGCACACACATAATTTATTTAATTTTGTCTCAATCGTTTTCAATTTTGCAAGCAGATCCCACGATTCAAATATTAGTTTTTATTCATTTTTAATAAGTCTCATTACAATATATATTTATGCAAGCTTAAATTGAGAAAGCATCAGAAACAAGAGCTATCTACAATTGAAACACATAGTTTTAATTAGTACATTTTTATTGCCACAATAGCGTTAATAGCCTCAACTGCAATTGCAAGATACGCAATATTGCCACACACAGTAACCGACTTCATTACATCAGTCCTCCAAGCGACAGCTATGCTCATATATGCGCTACACTAAGTACACCATAAAGTCAACTTTTCAAACTGCTGCTGCATATCTCGTAATCAACGATGCATTATGACCGCATATGTAATACGTGTGCATGTGCATACACACTAACACATGTGTAATTATTTTACATTCCAGACAATAGACTAAAGTTCATTTCGCTTGTATCTAGAGAGCGGTCGACAAAAGTTGCGAGGCGCAGACGAGCCACGGCGCTAATAATGCTGCATACAGAAACGTTGTATCGTCGGTGTCGCAAGCATGAATAGAGATGACCTCTACACATAGTTTTATTATAAAACATGGCTTACGAAGTGGCCGTTGAATATCCTCGTGTCGGAACAACAATGTCACAATTCAGCTTACGTTGTGTTATAAAGCAATCATTACATTTCATTGCTTCATTGTGGAATATTTTTGAATTAAAATTTGATTTGCATTATATATGCGTTTTGCTTATTTTGTTGTCGTAATAAATTTAAATGAAGTTGTAATATATAAGGGTTAACCTTACACTAGAGCTAGGCGCAAGCCTATAATCCTTAATCACATACAATGCAGAATGATGTTCTGCAGATCCGATCATGCACCCGAACCGCTCGGCTTCTGGAAAGAGCACGATCTTGAGGAGTGTCCACGGTACGTACTGTGAAGGGATTTGTCGAGTTTCCCGTCTAGTCCGACGTTCTCCTTGAGATATCGCGCGGTTGCTCGCAGGTCCTAGGAATTGGTGAGTCGTCACGAATGTATCAAGGTGATAACGTAATCTTCATAACTCGGTGTAGCGGTTGACCAAGACAAAACGCTATGTGTCAAAACATGCGACTAATAGGAAGTTTAAACCAATAGTTTGGTAATTAGGCCCAAAGAGCTTTTCCCACAAAGAGAGTCTATTAACTTACTTTTGGCTCGTAGATATTTTTGTTCAATGTGGAGAGTGTCAAATATTTCACTGAGGGGCTTCGTTAATCGTCAGCAGGTTGTAAAAAGAGTTCCGCGGACGCTTGATAACCACTCTCTTGTCTTCATTTATACTCAGTTCCCGTTTCATTTCCATTTAAATTTGTAATCCTGCAGGGCTAGTAAATTAATTACCCTACATCTAAGTGTATGTTTATTGTTAGCAAAATTTATAGGATTGTTGGATGATGACGTGGATGATTTGCCCACTTTGAAGAAGCGATGAATTTAGTTGCGGTGCTGTGATTATAGACAATGTCAGGGTGCAAGAAATCCCACAGGATTAATGCATGCGTTGCCTAGCCGAACAAGTTTCCAATTAATTCCATCCTTTTGGTCAATCTGAGGTATTTTAATGTCTAAGGGCGTAGCTAAGACTAGTGCCGAAATTTTCATCTGAGCAACGGTGGTTTTCAACCTTGGCGATTACTACTCCATCAGGTGAGGATCCTTGCTCTGAAATCTCGCTCCAAGCGCTCTGTTGGTTTCTGATTCATCCATGAAGAGACAGACACTGTGCTCATTAGTGGCGGTAACTTGATGTACCAGAGATTTGTAAGGTTTATCAAATACAAAAGCAGACTTCACCTCCAGACTTGACAATTTTTGATTAACTTTCTGCCAGAGTTGGTAATGTATCCGACCAGATCTTGCGTTTTATGACGTGAAGATAATCGTTTACCCAATGAAACGCCAGAAAAGAAGTCAGAACGGCGTCTTTGCCTTCTTTGGTGCACGTTCGCCGGAAAACAACCCATTTTGGCCGTTGACTTTCGTTTTCTGGCGTGTAGTGGTGTTTCATCTACAGTCACATAAGTTATCACGTGATTCTGTGGATGCTAACATGATATCTCGAACGTTATTGATAATATCGTTCGTAGTCATGAAATTTTGACAAATGTCAACTTGAGAACCGTATTCAGAGTTAGTAATGCAAATTTTGACATATTACTTCCCTTTCGAGTAGGTTATTTTGTATCGTTTGTTTTACAGCGCCTGTTCACCTTAACAATTCATCTTCATCTCAACATCTTCACACCAGTATAATGAATTTATTTTGCTCGCTTTTATTTCATTTCCAAACACTATTTCTTTGTTTTTTCTACTTTACTTTTCTTATCTTTTCTCTATTCTACTTAGATATTGTACATATGTGTATACGGAATTTTTCTACTTTCAAATAATCGTATTCAGAGCACGAAAGCACAATTTCAAAGTGGTTCGGTGTTTTCGGATACCCGACGGAATAACAATTTCAAAACAGACTGTCAGCGTGTTCGCCAGCGTCTCTGCGGTGAGTCTTCAGAACGCAGACCGCTCCGAACGCCCCTAAAAATTTCCCTTCGCCCACATTCGGACGCCAATACAAAAACGAAGCAGCGGAACTGTATCAGATAAAGTGGAGTAGTTTTATATTGCCTCGATGTCGGAGTAGGGCGTTCAACATTAAGGTCAGAGATGGACTTTTCGCTGCTCACGCTTTTATACCGCCGCTATACAGCGCAGCGGACACTCAGTGCTCCGACGATCGTTAAAATTTACATCGTTCTATGCACCCGCCGAGGCGGACCAGGGGGGAAATGTAAGTATTAGCTACGCTCGGATATGGGACTACGCTTTTATCGGAATAATAAAGGGAGGCAATTGAAAAATTGAAATGGTGCCTTTTTAGGATGAAAGGATGGAACGTTCTAGATGACGATGCGATCGTAAATACCAAGTAGAGAGACATAGCTATGCCACAATCGTCCGGAAACGCTTATGAAGTTGGTCTTGATGCACTTCGCGTTCGATTTTTATGTGCCGCCAGACATAAAATTACGACGGCTTAGTTTTAGCGATGAGGAATGCTAACACCTAGTCGATTAAGTACTATTGATGTTACTGCTTCATACGGCACATAATGTACATGCATAATGTTGTATTTCTTATAACTATGCTCTATTTCATGGCACTCTTGATGAAGCTGGAAACGGATATTAACTTTATTTCAAATGGTATATCCTGTAAATTATGGATCCTCTAGATAGATATACAATCAAAAATGTAGGATATACAACCTTTGACATACACAAATTCCATTTGATACTGTTATTGGCAATAAATATACAAGGTGATCTAAAGTAACTGTGCATCAATGGTAACTTCTTTATTTTTGAAGCTACGGCATCAGTAGCATTTGTTTCCACCGACTATAACAGCGAAATCGGAAAAACAATTGAACATGGCGTTTTTGAGTTTGTAGACAAAATAACAATTTTTTTAACGGAATATTCTGCATATTATGTTTCACTGGAATTCACAATAAAATCGGTTATAATTAATTTTTCCCTGTAACTGAAAATAATGGAGTTGACTGCGCAATTTTTACGCGTTAAGAAGATGCATCCCCATAATAACAATATCATATCTCGGAAGGTTGCTTGATGTGCAAGGCGAAGATTAAAAGCCAGCTACATCAGTAACATAAAAACATTGGAGAAAAGCAACGGGATACAACATGCATTAGAAGGTTTTGCTAGTAGGACACTTAAAAGGAAAGTCAGAGAAATTGCTAACCATGAGCAAATCCAATGTTGCGATGAGGAACTCCTTTATAAGGTACATTCGGGAAAAATCCTAAATACTAAGCTGAACAAAATTCTGGATCTCTTAAAGGCCACGGAACTGCTATAAGATTAAGAAATTATTCAGAGGATACAATACCTCACTCAACCGCAGTGTAAGAAACCGTCGTTTCAAAAGGTGGCAAGAAATGTAGCATTAGATCACAAAAGCCAAATTTCCATAATTTAATGTCAGAAACTTTCGCAATATCGGTGCATTTCACTTCAACTTGTCCACAGTTGTCCATCGAATCGATCACAAATTGTGAGACACGCGCTATGTTAGATATTGTGGAGTGCTTCTCCATGAAACTATGTTCTTCACGGTTGATCTCCATATTGACAGAGGTGTTTAGCTACTATGGATTTGTCCTTTCCGTGTTCCTTTACTCTTCACCGAATGTTTTTCCCTTCACCACCATTGTTTATTTTTGTTTATTGTTTTCACCATATTGTAGCATGCGGGGATATTCTTCTTCCTCAGCATTTTCACCAGTAATCTCGGCAATGTTTGCAGATAAACATATTTTTGTGGTTGTTGTTCTCCTTTCTTTTGTGTGCGACGTTAGCTTTTTCCTTTCAGCAAATTTATTATTCTGTGGGGCATTTTTTACGTGTTAAATTTCATATAGTTTATGCTCTTCATTGTTGATCTCTGTTCTACTTTGAAGAAGCTGCTGTTTGTTCTAGGCGTATTTGTAATTTTTATTAGATAATGAAACAAGAAAGCAATGATAATACATAATTAATTTAATCTTTTAACTTTCATTCAAGTTCTATATTTGGCTATGCTAATACGCCAAATTTATTCCATCCAATCAAGAACGATTCTTCTTCAAAAGCCAACTTTAAGATTTTTTTACTCCATTAACGATTTCATCGTCTAACATTTCGCCTGGCGGAACCGAAGCCGTATTTACCTAAATTCGTAATTAAAAACAAATTTATAAAATATTAACGACGGAAAAGTGATGTATGTGTATAGCCTACCGAATTTTCACAAACTTTCGACGTTTTGAACGACACCGTAAACAGCTCAATCTTTGAAAAGCGGTTGTATATACGCGTTACTTTAGTATTGGAAAGGGGAGCGGATAAACTGATTATGAAGACCGTCTTATTTTCTCGAGCGCCTCCCATGTAAACCAAGGTTATACCGTTCGTATCCTCTTTGATGAATACATCATAGTCGAATAAAATCGAAAATTCTGGATCAAAGGAATTATTTCACTGAGGTAAGTGTAGGCGTTTTCATAAACCATCATAGCAATCTCCAGTACTTTTGAGATGACTTCCGGATTACATTATTTTCTCCAACAATCTTTACGATAGCGCGCAAGGACGAGCATTGCTCAAATTGAAACTTGAAAATTGAATTAGGAGAGGATGTGAGTCTACAATGTAATTTTAAATACGGATTGTATATTCGAATGGAATTTCAACGGAAAATTATTGATCCAAAAATCTTTGTTTGCGCACGTTTATCGGAGTATAAAATTAATTATGGGCCATTATAATAACAATAAATTACATTTCATTATTAAAATCTTTGGTACAACTGCTTTTATTGTTTTTCAAAATATTTGTTGTTATTCGAGCCAATTCTTGAAACACTTTTTATGGTATATTTCCTGAAGGCTTTAACAGCTTTTTGGGGCGATAAAAATTGTTGTCCGCGCATTCTTTGCTTTGAACTTTTGACTATAAGAAATACACCGCTATGCATTGAGAGCTTGGAAGCTTAAAAATTAATTATCCTAGCTATGTAGGTACACAATGCGCCACTTACTATCGTTAAAAGTGCTACCGCAACCGACCATTTCTTATAGAACTCGTGCGAGCTTAAGACGATCGCAGCATTTTGCTATTGTTCGCTTAAGTTTAACATGTCGCTGCTGTCAAAGTCTTCAGAAGATTTTTGAAGACTTCGACCAGATAATAGAGACCAACGAGAAGCTGCACTTCAGATGTCGTTTTTAATGTTTTGATGGCATGGATTTGGTGACCATTGGCCATTTTGTTGGTTGTTTTTGTATCGAGAAATTTCAATAATATACAGTGCTTTGATTTAGCGTTTTGAATGTCACCAGCTAGTTCAGGTAAACATAGTTTTGTGACAATCGATGGCCCGTAACTGAAAAGCGCAGGGTGTATTAGCTGAAAATAACAACAGGTTGATTGAGAACCTACCAAGAAGACAGTGAATGTCGTTTCTCGTTAGTTACGAAATTCAGCAGGAGCTCAGGAACCCTTAATAATACGAATTGGTAACACTGTATAGTAAACGCTAATAACGAGAAAGTGATTTAATATATTGCAACAGTATCAAATAAGAGCTTGTGGAGAATGTTAAAAAAAAATAGTACCGTAAACAATATAATCACGTCTGTCTTGTTGCATTAAGTTAGCCTAACTCCAAAAATAAGTTGGAACAGACGTCGCTTCTATTGCATTTAAGAATAATTAGTCTTTTTCAGCTATCATGGTACAAAGAAATGAAGTTACTTCATCGTCGGACAGATTGCCTTGATTATTAAAATTATTTTATAAGCTGTAAGAAACGTTACATCTGCTATGAAATCATTTCGGCGTATCTGCCGTTAAGCCTAATGAATTTAATAATTGCAAAAGGCATAAAAATGTTTCGTAATTCGTTATTAAAGAATTTCTTGAGGATTAAAAGGTGTTATCTTCATCCAAACTTCATAAGGGGCCCAGGATGGACCTTTCATTGAAATTCATGCCATAAGCTTTAAAGAAAAACGTAGATTACATTCGCATTGCATTTTTGGCACATTTAAAGTATTTTTTAAATGTTTTACAAGCTGCAAAAAATGTAGTGAATAAGTGCTTTGGTGACTCTTGAGATAATAGATTATTACCACAACTTAATATATTTTCAAAAATTAATGTTACATTGAAACTTGTTATGTTGCACAACCTTTCACTGCGTATTGGAGTTTTTTTTTAAATATAAATTTGGATTGGGGAAATATACAAGCCCCCCGTTAAAAAAAATTTTTCACCATTCTTGAAAAGACGATTCTTAAGAGAGCAGACTGAGGGTGGACAATTTCGCATGAGCGAGTTCTGAAATTCGATATTATTCCTTTCTTTCTAACTAGAACACTAAGTATGAAATTTCATCTGTCTAAATTAAAAAATTACGACTCCCAAGCGAACTTCATGTATTTGAAACCATTAACGGCTAACTTTACAAAAATTGTTGCGTACTTACACACAAAATTTATAAAATTAGCTATAGGTGGCGATGAATGATATGATTACAGACGAGGAATCCACCATGTGTGAATCAACAGACAGTGAAGGTAAAAGTGGAGGAGAAAATTTTGATGTGTAATAAGTAAACAACGTAAAAAGTCTAAAATAGAAAATAGGGAATTCGATCTGTGATCTGTATGGCACCTTTAATATAACATATCAAAGCCAGACACGACGACATAATATAATAGATTTGTTTTTGTTTGAAATTTTTAAAATCAAAGACGTGACCTGCGTTGCATATTACTGTTAGCCATTTACGAACTACGTACAACGCAGCGTTCTATGAAGGCACTGATGAACGCCGTTCAACGTTGAACATTGTCGTACAACTGATATGATGAGAACAAGAGCATGCTCAGTTTTCAAGAACAATGCTAGAATGGATACCGATACTTAATAAGTTCTCTTAAGAAAAACAAGAAATCATCGACTAAACAGAAATGCCGCAGCGTATCATAATTATCTACGAAACTTTCAAGCAGTTACTATCATTACCTTTTAGATCCGTATCTACATACTCATCAAACCAAATACAAAATCGTCTTTCTTTATTTTTCAGGATGTTTAGTTATATAATTCGCCTTCAACAACATTCTTTAAATGAAGTTCCCCTTTTAGCTCGTACAGTTTATTACGCCGTAGCCGTTCCGAGTAAAATGCATTAAAGTAATGAACAGTCTAGCCACAGGTGAAAGAGCGCACTTGTCTTGTCCACAAAAGGAAGACTCACAAGCCCGTCTCAAAGCAAGCTTCGAATGGCTAAGCAGAAGGTAGATAAGGAACAGACGAGGAAGGAAAGCGAACAAAACGGGAAAAGCACACCGACAAATTAAATCTGGAAATAATTTTGAAGCGAAATCTATTTTGCTTCGCGCTGTGTTGTAAAATAAGATTTACTATGAAAAAATTAGCGTGGCGTCTGTAGAGAATTTTTCGATTTATGCTTTAAAGATGCGGTGGTTTTATATATTTGGCGATCGCTAACCATATGCGCTATTTAAAAATTTCGCAAACAAATAGTTTTAGTATTTAATTACGTATATGAGCAACAGAACATGAGCGAACATCATTTTGTTAGTTAAATATCGTGATTGATATTATAGCAATACCTCGTCAATCAAGACTAATTAAAACAAATATCCGGATTACTGAAAAATAATTGGATCATTCGTGTAAATATACAAAAATCGGTTATTAAAGTAGGAGGGTCTACACGTACAACTATTGAATATATAATTATAGGTATATAATTATAGGTATATAATTTAAAAATGATTGTAATTTTTGTTTGATAAAATCTACCACTTTTCATGAAAAATGCCTTCTCTGCAAAAGCCCTATTTCTGCAGGTGGAATATTAGTTTCTTTCGCCTTCTGTAAGATAATGTTTAAAGCCTTCACTGTCTCTTCGTTCTTAATCTTTTTTTCAAGCGGTTCTTGTTCATCATCGTCGGAATCGCTGTGGATGTTGTCATCTAGAGGGATAAATTTTCACCGTCGCAAATACAGAATGAATGATTGCAGAAATGATCTTAGAAAGCTTAGCGGCAAATGCATTTCATATACGCGGGATCAAAGAATTAACAAATTTTTCTCCATGATGTGGATATTGTAACCGGAAAAGCACTTTGCCATGCATCACACAACCAAAAGGCACCGCTTTATGGTCATCTCCATTAGACAACCACTACTATTATAATGATTACTTTTTTAATACCTAGAAAAAGTGAATACGTTCCTGGCACAAACTCCGTAGTGCAGTGGTTAGCACGCCTGCCCGACAAACGAGAGATATCAGGTTCGACTCCTTACCGGGGTTGAGATTTTTTGAAATATTTAATTACATGAGAAATACCAAGAATTTCACAGACATTCACATTTCAGCGATGGAAGCCAACGTATCTTTCTTGGCGTTAATAATGTGAATCAGTTTTGAGATTGCAACTAACTGAATTACATATGTTTAATAAAGTAACTAACAAGACTTTTTGTTTTCTTTCGCTTTTACTAGAAGCATCTTTAGTATTGTCGTTGTTAGTATTTTTGATAAAAATTAGCGCTGGCGAAGCGTAAAAACAAGCTTCGAAATATTAAAGACAGCAAAGCGCATAAGGATGATACTCCTGCAAGAAACCAAACCATGCTACCCCGGTACCTTGTGCGTTACCCCGCCCCAATCCACACAGTAGGCCTAGTATATCTAGCAGTAGCGAAACATAACATTTTCCCTTTTTCTTGTAACTGTACGATCGTTCAAAATTTGGGCCATCCAGTAATCGCCATTTGTACAACTTGCTATCGTAGAATTATATGAAAACCTATGCCGGCAAGTGTTAAGAAAGCCATGAAGTTCTAGTATTTCTAAAACGTGGATGCTTGTCTATAATATTGTCTGCCAATATTTCAAAGGGATACCTTGATTTTTTCTAAAGGTATACAAAGGGAACACTCTAAGTTGTCACTCATCGATCGGATTGAAACTTGGCGTATTTGTAGGACCCACCGAATGTTAAACGTCGCTTTCCGTTTTGACAAAACCTCACGCTTATTGGGTGGAAGTTACCCCTTAATTTTTGATTTGAATTTGAATTATTTGTAACTTACACCGTTATTACAAATAAAAAAAATAAAATTATATTCTCTAAATACGCCTTCCATCCACGTGTAATAATAATAATAATTTACCGTATCGACGGAATATTTTTCGTATTCACGGTATCCTTACATTAACATCAATATACTTGTACAAATTACTTATTTATATATATATATATATGTTAATAGAAACCGTTTCAAGAATCCGGCTGAAAATTATAGTTACAGCACTAGAAATAACACGAAATTAGTTTTTTTTGAACCAACCCATTCCTTTCAAATAAAACCATCGATAGCAGCAGGTGTAAACTTCTTCAACTAGCTGCCGAGGAATTCACTCGCATCCGAAACTGTAACTTTGTTCAAAAGTAGACTAAAGGATCTTTTACTGCAAGACGGTCCTTACAACCTATCAGAATTTGAAGCGGGCCTGTGACTCAGGGAATTATTATGAAATATATTTGTTGTCTATTGTATACGTTATATATTATATACGTATTTTGTTGACTTACCCTTATCTATCTATATATATATATACACTGTGTCCACGGATTTGGTGCACAAGGGGAAAAACTTTTTTATTCTACATTTTATGAAAAAAAAGTTATTTTTTACGGTTCACAATTATGCTAACATTGCAAAAACGAATTTATTTGATTGTTATGGAATTGGTGATATTTCATATCGAACAGCGATCAACAAATTTAACGTTAAATTCCCTGGTATTAATATCGCTATTAATTCTTTGAAAAAGTTTGTTAAGAAATTTGATGAAACTGGCTCTTTTGTTAGAAAGAAGAAAACAAAGAAACAATACAATGAAGATGATGCATTAACTGTTCTAGCTATGGGATCTGTATTAGAAGATCCGAAAATATCACTACGTAAGAGAGCGGCGGAGTTGGGTGTAAGCAAGAGCTTGCTGCAAGAAGTCTTTAAGGAAAACAAGATTCACCGATTCAAACCCAAATTTATTCATACTCTGCAACCCCGAGACGATGCGTTTAGATTAGAATTTAGTACTTGGGTTGGAGAAACTGTTATGAAGGATCAATTTTTCCATACTAAAATTTTGTTTTCGGATGAAGCTACTTTCACCATTAATGGTTATGTCAGCCCAAAATTGCAGAGATTGGGCAGAAGAGAATCCAAATTTTCGTATTAATCGGAAAAACCAGCGTTATAAGAAGGTAAATGTGTGGCGTGGATATTTATTCAATAAAATTATTGGCCCCCTTTTTTTCGAAAACAATTTAAATCAACACAATTATTTGGATATGTTACAAAATTTTGTTACACCATAGTTGGAGGACATTAACAGAGATGCAGTATACTTTCAGCAGGATGAATTCACTTAATTTAATTAGAAACTTTCCTGAAGGATAGATCGGTCGTTTTGGACCTATTCATTGGCCAGCTCGCTCGCCCAATCTAACGCCGATGGATTTTTATTTATGGGGACACGTTAAACAAAGTGTACGAGAATAATAATTTTGATGCGAATTTGGGAGCATTAAAAGATACGAACAGTAATTAGTGAGATTGATATAAGAACATTTAGGAACGTTTACGGAGAATTTAGGTATAGGGTCGAAAAGTGTGTGGAAGTAGGTGGAGGTTATGTTGAAAAAATTATTTGTTGTTTTTGATCACATTCAAATTTATATACATTAGAAAATATTTCAGTCTTATATTTATAATAAAGAATTTATATTAGTTAACCACAATATTATTGAATATTTTATATCTAAAAATATGTATAAAAAAAACTAAAACATAAAATGGTTTAAAAAATGTATCAACGTTCACTGTCGTATAAGTTTGCACCAAATTCGTGGACACACTGTATAAGCTATTATTTATTTAATTTCTTAAACTTTATTTTTTACATATTTGCTTGAAAAGTAAATTAAATATCTTTCTATTTGTAACTTTATTTCCAAAGCAATATATTTACAATACCCAGCCAATAACCGGCCAAAGTGATATCAAAAGAACACGCAGAACAAGCGCCGGACAAATATCCGCAATTATATGACTGACTTCTTAAACAAAATTCCGCAGTTATTTGATTGTCTTCTTAAAGAAAAGTATCGCCCTATAATAAACGTGCTACGATAAACTACAAATCATATAGCCTTGGCTAATCCGTTTTTTTAATTTAGTATCTGTCGAAAGATTTATTTTGAACTCACCCTTTGGTCGTTGACATACCACGTCAAATTGGGCGCTGGGTAAGCTGGTGGTGCCAAACATTCCGCTATAAGGGGTCCACCACGCTCCAGTCTGGCTCTATCCACAGTAACTGTTGGTACACCATCCGGAACAACTAGAACAAAATGGGACGAAATTAATGTGAGTTCTGTTGCCATACGTTCAACAGCGAATATAGTAATGTCAATACAGCATATCGAGAGAATGGATTAAAATGGGATTAATTCCTATTTCTAACTCTTATTCTCTAAGTTTTTATTCTTTGCGGGAACCATTCGTTAATCTCAAATTATAACGTATCCTGTACTTAGCAAACACTGCGGAGTCGCGACGCTTAATGTACTTCTTGATCATTTGCTTTTGCAAAGGTGTGGATAGCAGTCGCGCATGTGTTCTGCTAATAGATGAACTTGTTTACGGAATTGCAACGTTCCGTAACTACGCTCCGCACCACGAAAGCCGTTCTCGTGAAGATGAAGTTCCGACTAGTGTCAATTTATCAAAACTCTCCGGGTAACAGTTTAGGTGCATAAGTACCTGAATGCAAGCAACTGCAGCGTTGGTGGCGTATTACGTCGAATGTTGGAGATTGTATGAAGTAATATGGTTAATTAACGAAGACGGCGTATGCCAGTTATTATGTTAGTACGTAGTTTGTCGCGGAATAGTTGCATTATGATGAAGTTTGACTAGAGTATGTAACGTGTTTTATTTTATTTAATTATTTTATGGTATCTGTTGGCTAAGTTCCGAATTAGGTTGTTTCATGTTTATTCTCCTTCTTTTATTGTACGTTTACGGGACTTTTTTTGTACGGCTGTTTCGTACCGATTTTGTTACAACGTTTGACTTGATCTCTCTCTTTTACTGACCGCGTTAGGGCTTAGTACTAATATAGTCCGTCTAGAAAGTATCCGGAAAACAAAAAGCACAACTGTAATTTTACGGTATATATATTTATTACTTGAATAGTAAACTCACAACAAATAATTCATTTCATTTACTAATACAATCGCCATTTAACTGTAAACACTTAACTAAACGTTCAGGTAATCCCGAAACGAGGTCAACGCTATACTTTTCGGTGATAGTGGTCCAGGTTTGTAAAACTGACCGAATCAAATCTCCTTTATTTTGTGGTGCTGCTGCTCGTTTTACTTCAATTTTCATTAGTCCCCATATGTTTTCGATGGGATTAAGATCTTTGGAAGCTGCTGGCCATGGAATTGTTTCCAAGTTTTGTTCTAGCATCCAAGTTTTAGTGTAGGCAGAAGTATCCTGTAGAAAACGCCTTCCTTCGGGATATAAAGCACGAGCCGTTTCAAGAAGAAAGCCATTAAGAATTTCACAATACTTTGCACTATTAACGGTGCCATCAATTATACAGAGAGGTGTAGCACCACGCTGAGAAATTGCTCCCCAAACCATTATTTTTGTGGGAAATTTGGAAATTTGAACGGTAACATTCTCTTGATAGGATTTTTAAATGACTTGCACCAATCTGAAAACCACTTTCATCAGATATAAAAACATCACTAAAATTATCGTCGCGAAATCGTTGGCAAAAATCTATTCTTCGTTGCTTTTGTAGAGGTGTCATTTCAGGGATTTTTTTTGGTTTCCTTGATAAGTAACCTTGTTTTCTCTGTGAAATGCTGACAATTTCTGGACACACTCTTATTTGACGTTGATTTCCAAATCTGTTAGACAGTTTTCGAAACCCAAGGCGCGGGTTTTGTCGTCATAAAGTCACTAAAGCGTTTAGATTGTTTCCGCTGATCTTACGCGGTCTTCCAGAAACTGGTCCATGGCTCATATCTCTCCTGTTTCTTATCATCTTTATTGTCTCATATACTGCAGTTTTTCCGAGTTCAGTCAATTGCACTAATTTTTTAACGTTTTGAACACCTTCGCTATACAAATATTCCACCAACTCTCTTCTTTCTACTTGCGACATTATTTCACAAATATTAAGCCTGTTGATAATCAACAATATTTGACAGCTGGTGTTGTTATATGATTTTTGCTATGGCCTACAGTCGGCTCAACCTACTTGACTTTGTCTTAGGATGTAATAAAAAAGAAATATATTAAAAATAAGAAAAATAATAAATTCCGGATACTTTCTAGACGGACAATACATAGTTTCTTTACGTACTCAAAATGCTTCTTAGTGAGCTGGATTTTGTATTGTTTCAAGGAAACGTATTTAGTAATTAGCTCTCCCGTACTTGTTTGGGGATTATTTAGAAGCGTATGTCGTGCGGAAGTGTTCCTCTCCCAGCGTATTGTTGGAATATAAAGCACTTGGTGGAAACGTACTTCGGCGTGTTTTTTCTTCCAATTAAGTAAGTGTTCATTGTCGATTTTCGTTCTGGGGGTTAATTTTCCTTTTTGTAAAACTTATTGTGCGTTTTTATTTCCAAAACTTCCCCAATAGTAGTTGTCCTTTCTTTTACGCCATTTTTGGTAACGTATTTCAATGACATTTTGATTACTGATAATTGTGCCCACGACGCACAGTGGGAAATATGCGGAAAAAAGTCAATTTTTATTTATAACTGTTACTTCAGGTTCATTTTGAAGTAGAAAGGCTAGGAACTATTCTTTGGTAAGAATCGTCACATAAATTAAAGGTGCTGACGTTTAGTAACCATCTGAAAATGAATTATGGTATTTATCAAAATTTTACCTGAAATATTATTGATACCTACAAACGAAACAATTCAAGTTTGAGACAAATAATACCTAGAATGTTAAACCACAGTGCGATGTATTTGGTACCAAAATATTAATCTAAAACTTTTAACCTAGGTTCCTTCTTTTTTCTGTGTATTCCCGTAGCCACAGGGAAAACAAAATTTAGTTGATACTTTTGGCTATTAGTTGAAGAATTGGCTAAAAATTAACAGCGTGCACAGTGTAGAGTAATAGGACATACTACCAACAATTTATCTCTAATTGCCTCATATTTTAGCTATTACACTAAAGTATTATACGAGGCGATCTGCTTCCGATTTATTTATTTTATTCATGCATAGTACATAGTATTATAAGCGTTGATTTACCAATGTTAGTGCAGCGCTGACTTATATCTGCCAAGAAGTGTATGTACTGTCCTAGAAAAAGCTAAATTTGGAAATCTTACCACCGAATCGGATTGGAAACTTGGAGACCTTTGAGCGAAATCCGCGGTCACCATTCTATGTCGCTCGGAGCAGCATACAGCGAATTTTACAGAATGATCTCAAATTTCATCCGTACAAAATTCAAATCATCCAGTACACGAACGTAACTATCAGAAGAATTAATGAAAGGCTCGTTTTCATTTATCAGGATTTATTAACAAGCAGAATGTCTAATACTGGTCTTCTAGAGGGCCTAGAGAAGTTCATGAAAGATCGCGACACAGTGAGTGATATCTTCAATTGCAATTGTCGGCCCATATTTCATCGAAGATGATGAGAGGGAAATAACTGTTACCGAACCACGCAACATTCACATGTGGGAGAATTTCCATGCTCCTGTGCTTACCCCTCTTCCATTCAACGAAGAAATATTTTTCCTACAAAATAAGGCTATATGTCGCACGGCACGTGCTTCCACGAACAGTTCTCGAACTATCAATACATTACAGTAAGCCCGAGGAATTATTTTCTCTCCTTAGCTCAACAGTCCAAGAATTGCCGGGAGTTCGGTTGGAGAACTGTACCCGCTTTTACTGCTGTTTTCTAGACGGCGGGCGTGTATATCTTTCGACACTAGATAGCGCCAAGAGATATACTTAGCTCGTCATTCTCGAAGGAGGGTGATACAAGCCGAGAAAGGAATAGCGAGCTGATGTAGAGAATATGCTTAGATGTTACCGGGTAAGCGGAAGCATGTCCATTGATTAGCGTGTTATTTCCAGATTTGGAAGCATCACATGGACGGCTATATTTCTTAATCTCTCAGTTTAAGACTTTTTTCCATGGGTATCCTTAATCTTCAAGATTTAAACCATCGCGACCATCCAATCCAAGAGAAATTGACAAATACCCTTACAGATGCTGCAGGGAATAATGCTTGACGTTAGTAAGAGATTTACTGAGTGTGTACAGTGGAATGGCGTTTATCTCCATGATTAGTCTAACTAGTTTTAAAAATAACTGAATGCGTTCATGTGTATATTGTATTGATACTGGTTAACACCAAATAAAAATAAAAAAAAATACTTGTTTAAGATCAAGGCATTAAAAAGAATTTGTTGGTGGCAGCCCGTCCAGCAAACTGAAGCCGTAAGTTCGAATGCTACCGACATCGTGCAATTCTATTTAATCAACTAAATTTAATTACGTCGTTGCGCAATATCGCAATTTAGAAAAATTGAACGTAGACTCTTTAGCGTCATGTAGTAGGATTGCGTCGCTCTGGCCTCCTTCTCCAACTTGCTTTGGGTTTTCCTCTCCCCGGCCGAGGAGTCTTATTAGTGAAATATAACTCTTTCAGTTTTCTTCACGTCTTTAATGCCTTGTCCTAATATAATATGTCTACAAAAACGTACAGAACAAATGGGATTGTGTCCAATAGTAAAAGTCCATATTTTAAGATCGTCAGATCAGTTTGTTAAGCAATAGAAAGGACTCTCATGAGAAATATTACAGGGTGTAATATCGTATTTTAAAAGAAGGAGAAATTGAAAAATTGTATATTCGTAAAGTGTACAGTAATTGGACGTTTTGACAAATGCTATTGGGAACAAAAGAGTGAAGAAAAAATACGACAATTTTTCTATTTAGATCAAATCTCCATTGAGTCAAGACGTGTATTTGGCTAAGCGCTCTACTTTGCACGAAATTGCAAGTGCCTTAGTGCCAAATGTTATTTCAATTAAGAGTTTAAAGTATTCAAAGGTACTCCAGATTTCCGTGCGTGGCGCGTTACCAGAGTTCGCGTGACGTGGTTCGTTTTTCTGTTATTAATTTAATTTTCGTAGAACGTTAGTATTTGCTGTTTGTTGTATTTGTCGAGTGTTTACAGGACTCTTTCGGATCCATTGACCGTAAAAGTTGATTGACTTAAGTTAGATAACATTCTTTTGTTGTTATAATATTACGGTACATTTATATATAGAATGATAAATTATTATTATTTTTATTAATATTGTTACTATTATTATCAAGAATTCAATCTGTCTCTCGATTTTCATATTTTTCTGTCTATTTGTGCAAATCTCTCATGTAGCCCGTACAAAAGTGTCCGAATGTCGAACGCTAGACGGAAATAGAGTGGGTAAAAGCGGGCACATACGCGGACGCGCACATAATAAATAACGACGGAATCAATTATGATTTCGCTACATAACAACAGCAAACGCTTGTATGATACCGCGTTTAATTCGTCGGTGACATGTTTTCGGTCCGCTTCCTACGATGGTCGCCGGACTGTGACGGTACATTTGTGTACATTCATGTTAATCACGTGTTCTTGACATGTAGTCAATCAGACGTAACCAATTCGGTGATTTACATGCGAACGTCGACATTAGACGGCCGCATCGTGCACACCATGCGCGTACACGTCCGAAACTATCAACGCGATATGACGGTTGATGATGCGCCCTTTCGGTCCGCGTAAATGGATGGGATGCATTGATAAACCGATGGGATCGAAGCGTGAAAAGTGGACTGAAAAGGTATTGTGCTGCCATCGCATGTTCTTTTGTTTTTTTAATGGATTTTATTGGAATTGTACCTACCAAAGTTAAGCGATTCTTACTTCCAGTGCTGTTCTTGGTGTTGAATTTAGAATTTCACCAACATTTATCAAATTTTATGGATCACATGTTTTTAAAATGTTGTTATTTAAAGATGGGAGCAATTCTTGTATTTGCAGGAGTCTTTTTAAGGCAAGCTTGTTCTAGTTTCTGTCGCAATTCGCGGGAAACAATAAGCAAAAGGTTTATTCATTTATTTTTAAAACCTGCCGAACTAAAACCGAAATTTCGTTGCGTTCACGAATTTAGCCATGGTGCTTTGACATCGTCCACCGCTGCAGCCAATAATCTGCAAAAATTGGAAATCCTTCGAAGTAAGACCTTTAGGTAGAATACCGAGTTACGTAGAGATCGTCAAGTCCAGTCAGTGTAGAATTATGTGCAAGGAGTGACAAGAAACTCCTTTGAAAGAGCGCACAATTCTTCGAATCCCGTTCATAGCGCGAACAGTTGAGGTGCTCCAGGAACGTCTTCAGCCTCGCTGCGCGGTGACCAGAGTCTTGGATAACATAATTACATGAAAATTGTGTCTCTGTTTATTGGATGTCTTTTTGTGTAGCATTGAACTCTACTGGGTGATAGCTTCGTAGATAAAAATCCAAACAGGAAGCACGTAACTATCAGAAAGTGATAAGAGAGCTAAACGGCCCAGGGTCCAGCTTTGAATAGAGGAGTTCATTGAATTGAGTTGCGAAAACTATGCCAAAGTGAATAGTATGTGCTGGTGTCCCAACCTTCTGGAATTGTAGAATTGTACTTATTGTGTAGATACTAGAAGGTTAATGTTTCCGGATAATAGACACCATAATTATCTTCCAAAAATACTTCTGGATATACAAGGCAATCGATAAGTAGTGAACCAAGAACCAATTTTGTAGCTTAAGTAGAACACTTCATATTTGATTACAATTTCAGTTTATCCATTTACACATTGTATTAAAATGCTTTAGAAATATAGAGTGTTCATTATTTTGTGCAAAACTTTGCCAAGTTCTTGGCAAAAAATATATGGTAATATCATATATTTTTTGTCTCCACCATACACTGGGTAGGCGTTTACCCATAAAGCCCTGCAGCTTCATTAACCAATCTCTGGATGGTCACAGTTAGAGTAACGGAGGCAAATACACGTAGGGAAAGAGGCAACATTTCGTTCCTTTGGATTTAGCCTAATGCCAGGAAATCCTTGTCTGGACCCTAAGGCCTGAAGCTAGCTCTCATAGCTAGATTCAATCCCAAGCGTCTAGGTAACAAATACCCCGGCAGACACGATTTAGGCAAGGCTTCGACCTGACCATCTCGATTGTATAGGCTTGTATCACGGGTGAGCTGATTGTACCTGCGGTCGGTTCTCTTTTCTTCGTTGAATAATTGCCAGTGCTTGGCGGCCTAGGACCTAACGGGCCGCTTCTTGTCGTCTTGTGTGATAAGGTATGAGGTAGGTCGCGAGAGATCAGTACCGAGCGACACACATCAAAGGTTCAAAAGGGAACTTTTCCTTCCAATTAGGTTGAATGCTGACGTACATATATGAAATTGTATCTACAACATTCGTGTGTAATAGTGCATATGTTAAACGCTGAAAGTAAAGGGAACGAATCTGGATATTTATTGTTTATTTATGTCTGAGATTCAAATTGTGTACGACCATATCGTGTGTAATTCTTTTATAAAAATAGGAAGGAGTTTGGTTTGCAGTAATTCTTTGACAAAGGCAAACAACATGCTTTTTTCTACGGTTGGCCATTGACGACCACTCCGTTCAGTTCAAAGTTCATATATATTTTTACATATAATGAAAATCAAAGTAGCAATCGCAAACATGAATTATAAAAGAACAAGTAACAGCTTACGAGAGACTTATATAATGAATAATTACTTACAAGATATAAAAATATAGAATTTGGCACACAACAAAGCTGGTCTAATTAAGTTAGCGCTTTGTTATTATTAATTATTGTTGTCTACAAATACCCCGCCTACTGTTACTTCCGAATCACAACAGACAGGTACAGAAGGAACCTATGCTAAGGATACGGGCGATTCAAATCTAATTTCGTGTAAGATGAAAGGTTCGATGTATATTTCATCAATTGTTATTTTCCAGACGTATTATTCCACATTATCGATACAACATGAACACATTCACCATCGCTTGATTACACTAGTTTTGTAATCCTCATAGTGCCCCTAATTATCAAGGCATTTCTACGCGTTACCACTAACATTCACCGTGTAGATCTAATACATTCACAGCGTGCCCTATGTAAATACCCTAGTTACATTCATACATATTTGAATAGGGTCTACAGGCACTGACGGTGTCTGGCGGGCGATAACGATCATTAGCATTAATGTCCTATTTCGACCTGATGTTTCCTTTTGACATCCGTGCATCATCAACTAGTCGTCGGTAATTTCGCCTACTTCGTTGCTATGGACCTCTTCAATAAGAAGCCAAATCCTGTCCGCACAAATTTATTGTTATATTGCTCACATCCATTAACCAAGCAAATACGTATACGATTTTATGAGCTTTGGGATCTTAATTAGATTCTGTAGTTTCTGATTTAAAGCGACGTGACATGTGTACATAACATCCATATTCGTCTAAGCTAATCAAATAATCGAGTTGGATAAAATAAGTTCAAATAGAATCGCTGACAAAGGGATAAATGGAAAATATCTTGTCACATAAATAAGCAGACGATGTCATTCGCAGCAGAATTTGTAACGTAACTCTGTAAACTCCGATTTGTGTTGAAAAAGGTTTTCTGCATCAGATCCAATAACTACGAAATGTTTTCATAATATAGAATGTGGGTGAATTCTTGTTATAGGTTTGCTTATCATATGTTTTGAGAAATTTTACCACGCAGGCAATTAAACGTAAGAAACAAATCCTATTTTAATTACAACTGCGAGGTTTATATATGTTCCTTATTTGATTGAGAAATAACACTCATTATTATTACTTTAGAAAATTTGTCTGCCGCATCTTTTAGACTTACTTTCTCTGGTTTCACTCTCACAAGTCGTTGACGCTGCTAGTTCTCCAGCGGTGATGATGAGAATCCTCTTGACTGCGCCACTTAACGAACAGAGCTTCTAATTCGTAAAAATGATTTGTTTGTCCTGCCAGTAAGAATTTGCAGGTATACCAGGTACTACCAATGCCACGATGTTTACATTTGTTAATACTAAAGCTAATACAATTCCGATTTGCTTATCTACGTATAAAAATGCCAACATCGGTGATTTTTCGTTAAATTGGATATAATTGGTAATAATAAGAATAATATGATTTATTGCCTTTCAAAACATCGACATTTTCAAAAATACATAGCAATGATACATATGTATGTATATTAATCAAAATATATAGCAACGATACATCATATACAATACTAAAAAGCACATATAAGAATATAAGTCGCAGGTTAACAAGTCAAAACAATGTTAAAAATTTTAATTAAAAAGCTCGTCTGCTTAATAAGAAGCCCTTTCAATCAACATCTTCTTCATTTTAAGGCGAAAAGGTCCTGGGTACAGTAGTTTTCATATTTGTGGCAGACTATAAAGCTAGATAATTTGTACTGGTTCTGGAGCTTTCCATATTGTAAAAATCGAGCAACAGATTATTACTATTTCTTGTCGGGTAGTTGTGGACGTCGGCTTGATTAGAGAAAGACTTATGGCTTCTACGGACGTACAGGAGAGAGGCCAGTACGAAGATGCATGGGATGGTAAGTATGGCATCATCCTTAAATACTTCGTGACAACTATCCCTGGATCTAAGAAAATTCTCCTAGCTTCTCCAGATGATCCCCATACTACAATATCATTTGCAGCACTCAAGTGGAACTGAGCAAAATAGGTAGCACGCGCAGCCAAATAGGTGGAAACCCGCCCTACTTGTCTGATCATATAGATAGCTGTTGCTAGTGTACTCTGTAAATAGTCGATAATAGTAATAGTAAGACCCCCATTTTAAATGGCTATTTAAGACGATTCCCAGAAACTTTGCCGTGTGTGTACCGCTTCTTACGGTAATTGCTTCCAAACCATTTTGCTCCCTTTGCCGCTTGCATAACAGTGCCTATTATATTTCGAATTCCTTCTTGATGACTAGATGAGGATTTGCACATAAAATAATGTTCCCTCCTGCGATGTTGTAGCCGAAGTCATTGATGTAAATGATAAACAAGATTGGTCCCAACACTAAATCCTGGTAATGCGTCGCACATGTCGGGTCTCTAACTCAATAGTGTAGAAGTTTTGCCAGAAGTATATCGAGTATAGTATCAAACGCTTTGCTGAAGTCGCACATCATAAGCTCGTTGCCCGAGCTTAGATTTTTGACTATTGCGTCTAACTCGATCAAGGCTGTTACAGTTGATTTACAAGTTTGGTAACCATGTTGTTTCCCATAAAAGAGGTTCTTGGGTTCAAACAGGTTCAGTAAACATTGAGCTATAGTCCCATCGAAAATTTTCGACAGTGTTGGTAATACAGCTATTAGTCTGTAGTTGTTACGATCATTTCTATCACCGTCACCACCCTTGCTATTTTTAAACTCTTTTGGGAAACATTCCTTCTCAAAGCTTGCATTGATCGTGTTGCTCAGGTGAACTGCTGTATTTTTGTTTCTGAGATTCCTTGCTATTGACATGATTTCATCTTCTGTTGCTGGTATGAAGAACATTGATTTCCTTTTCGCATTTATCTTGAATATAAGGTAAGAACGCGCAGGTCATGCGAGGCCAGGTATTTCATTGCCAGCAATCATGCCTATTTCTGTAAAGTGGTTACTGAAATCTATTTGTGTTAATCTGGTTTCTAATTCTGATTTTCTGATGTGCATTTTGTATTACATTTCAGGTTGCCCTTATCTTATTATCACTACTTACAATATAATAACCAAAGGAAACTGCATGGGTTGAGCTACATTCTTTTTATATTCACTCTTGTATTTCGTGAATAGCCTAATAACTTGCTCGTTTTGTGTTGACATCTTTATTGATGCTTTCTTTTATGCCTTTTATCAATTTATTTGCAAAGATGGACTACTCCTAAGCGAGAAAAAATGTATTTTTATTAATTGATGTATTTTTGCTGTTTTCTTTGATATTATCCTTAACATGTACATTTTTCTCCTGCAGTGCAGTCACATCTATTTTATCTGTGGTGCTCCTTTCCGTAAATTTTTGTTTATTTGAATTTTTTCCTTCATTTTCTATTTATAAATCAAAGAACTAGAATTATGAAATGCATGTAGCACGTAGTCTTGTGACAGTAATTCAAGTGTTTATTTTCTAAACATAAAACAACGAAACATTTCTTTGTATTATAAAGTACTTTAGAGTTTCCTCTGCACAAAACACAACTTTGAATTCCTTCGGACTCCAAATCCACTCAGCGGGTTTAATTATTCGAGCTCACAGTCGCAATTTCCGTGTATATGAGTGGAACATACGTCCGTAAGAGGTACAAAACCTCCTCAAATGTACATACACAAAGGAGTGTAGTAGTCACAAATTCGCGCCCAAAACTTTACTTTTCCTCGTTTCGTTCCTTTTACTTCTCCGTTCCTTTTCCCCATAACGGAAAATTACTGTTTAAACAATTACACCTCCCCACTCTTGGCGAGTCCTCCTCTCTCCGGCAAACAACCACCAGCCACCGCTACCATCGCCAACAGCCTAGTCGACGTCCTGCCGGGTGAGGACCGTTCCTCATTTCCATAAAATAAAGCCTCGTAATGTTCTCCTTTGTCCAGGCGTCAGGTTAATTTATCTAGAGAAAGGTCTCTTCTTTAGACTGGGCGAAAACGCCGGGGTCCGCAGTCATTAATTTATTTTATTTGATCCATCAAAGACACAAACACAATGCAGAACGGGCGACCGAGAGCTACGACGAGGTCCGTAGTAGCGCGTGCAGGGGACAGGAGGAAAAAAGGAACGCTGTCGCATCGTTTTCGTTGAATGCGAACAAATCACCGTGGGTAATAAAAATAATATAGCGGTGGGGTAAATATTGAGTTCCGATGAGGGAATGATATTCTGGAGTCGATGTGGAACATTTTGCTTGTTAAGGTGAGATTTGTAAAATTAGTCGACACCAATAGAGGGTTAAACTGACATAGAAAGCAAAATACCGGATTCTTATTAATACTGTAATATTAAAAATAGCGCTATTATAGTCGGTATGATTAGCGTGGTTTAGCCACACGAATTCAAGTAAATACGATCAGATAACGGCAACGTTCTACTGATGACTAACACGATGTTATAACGGCGAGCCGCCTCTTTTTGATCCTCTGTGTAATATATGTAAGTTGGTAGGTTCGTTAGAAAACTTATACTTTTCAAGGTTTCAGATAGGCAGTGGTGACGATCAATTGTAAACCTCAACAAATATATTACAAGCAGGAACGAAGTCGTTAATTTGAAATCATTTGCATGGATTACATGATACTGTGAGATCTCCGTCTCCGATACATTCTAATGCTTGAATGAGAGAAGCTGCTGTTTTTGAAAAGGAATAGGTCGATTTGTATTTTGTGCAAACTAACTTTTGGCGTAATAATATGTGTTCAATCTAGTTGATTATAATGGACAGCTTAATACGAAGTAAACGTATTCAATATAAATGTGGTATCCGCGTCAGTTGCTCGAATGTTGTTGAGGTTACTTGTTTGGGGTAACGTTCTTATATAAAACATTTTAAAAAACAAAAAAAAAACTTAAGACTTCATCCTTTATAAAATTCGGATCGGTATTATCCGGCAATAACCATCATACCTAAGTATGTAAACGTAAAGATTCGTACTTAGCTTTCGTTAATGCAGAAATTAAATGTAAACAACAAAATGGAGACGAAAATATCCTGTCCTATTGTGCATTCCGCAGCATAAGAATTGATTCATTATTTTGTTTCCATTAACGAAATCAAAAGATTAATCAAAATGCATCAGCTTAAATGTATTTCTTGGCTTACATAAACAATTGCTTATTTTTAGCTGCTAAGCTTTCGCCCATTAGCGATCTCGAGAGATCTAGCAAAGATTTACTTTATTGCATTCGATACAGTTTAGTACGAAGTAAATGTATTATGTATGTATAATATGATGTTAGGTTTGGTTGGTTAATCTCTAATGAGAAAACTAAAGATTTTGTCACGAAGTTATCTGCTACACGAAACGTTGTTTCGCCTATTTCCTAGCAACAAGGAAAACAATTCATTTGAAGTTGATTTGGAAACAGTGAAATAAAGCTCCAGACAAGTTTGCTAATATTATGACAATTCCGGAATAATAGCTTCCCTTTGACTGCGTCTACGTATAACTAAATTAATATCTGGATTCCGGCGTCGTACGCCCAATATTATTACACAATATATTGTAATTTAGAACGGGCGCTGCAGTACTAGTCAAACATTCTCCTATTTGACCGTAAATTGCAGTGACAAATAACTGCAGCGCCAGTCAAGTCTTGTATTCCGGCCTTTCCGACAGCCTGTGAAATATACACTCCGGACTTTTGTTTAACCCAATTTGAACTGGCCTCCGGCACCAGCAAGAAAAGCCTAATTACACCGCCGTTGTGCTCGGCGAAATACATTCAATGTTCGAGCTACTTGTATTTTTCTCGCTTTAACATGTTGCCTCGTGGAGAAAAAGTTGTTTCCGAAATGCAACGGTGATCTATTTCACATTTTTTAGTAGTTTGTACAAGGAAAATTGAAGCGTATCCTAGCGAGGAGTTGATTAGCGCATTTTATTTAGCGCAGAAAATCGTTAAATTACAGGAAATTGTTTTAAAGTCAATATTTGGTAGAATCACGCAGTTATCTCTTACTAGAGAACTTTACGTAAATTTAAGGTTACATGACTCACGTACCACGGAAAATCTCTCCTAGTTTATAGCGCGGCTTAAAAATAACATTACCAATAATGTTAATTTTGAATGTAAACTTTCACAGTGGATGCTGAATTGAACTTAAATGTCGAGTCGTATAGTCCGTCCTTTTGAATAATCGACATCCTGTCCTTTGTAGCAAAGACGGTTGGCGCAACGTTGAGTCCCGACCATGGATCGGTTGGTTCAGACTTTGGCAGCTATGTCGGCATTATATGAAAGTGTGGCTGAACATCGGTTCGCAACATTCTTGCATACTTACCCGATCTTAGGTGAACTATCCATTTTTGTCGTGCACCGACCTTTAACGAACGTTCCCTGGCTGTTGTCTGTTGACAGTGACGACAGAATGAACGACGCTTCTCAACCAATGCTGCATCGATTGAATTGATTCAACATCGACTTGCTTATATCACTTAAGTGTTTACTGCCAAGCGTAGTTTGGTTATCACTTCCCGATTGTCGACCAACGATTCTGTTGACCTGGACCCAATCAAGCAAATCATGAAGGTTTCTAAAGGTATGCATTTCTTGTGGGAAAGTGTTTCCTCGAAAAGCTTTTTAGTGTTTTCGAATTAATTGTCCACACCAGACCATCCTATAGTTGCGTATGATACCAAATCACACGCGCAGAAAACAAAATAAGGCATTTCTCTCATCACAACCACAAATTCACATTGTGTCTATTGAAGTAAACGGTATTATAACATTGGCATTTATACTTATCCTGCTGGAAGCAGCAGCTAAATGTTTTATTTCCGGTGCCGGCTGCCTAATTCCTTCATTTTAGTATTATTCTCGTAACTTAACGAACTAAATTTATGTTGTATACGATGTCGTACGCGCGAAAACTTACGCCTGCACCGCTAACGTTAATGAATAACCGTTTGTGGCGGCGTTAGAATAATAAATAAAAGCCTAAAATTATTAACATTGTGTGAAGTAAAGTAAGAAGCGAATACATTTCATAATAGAGAAAATGAGACACTGTGAAATAATTTTTTCCAGAGAATCTTCTCCCACGTTTTAGAATAGAATCTAACACCCTTTACATTATCCACGTCCATTTAACACGAATCTGGTCAGATTTTTAACCTTTTGAATCGATCTTCTCCAGTTCTTGTTCTGCTTCACCTCGTTCGACGCTAGACGAAGATGAAAGACGGTACAATGTAAAAGCTCGGACATTTTGTTCGAAGTTTGTCTCGACAGGAACGACGACAAGCGGCGAAAGAAAGGGATAGAGATAAATGATTTATTCTGGATTGAAATCGATTAAAGGAAGAGGGATAAGCCGGGCGTTCGTTCTACAATCGGAGGAACAGGTTAATAGATTTGTCGCCGGTCGGCGGCGTACCGTTCGAAGACGTGCTCTCGAAGACGTAATGGGGCTTCTACGAAGATGAGTTCTGTGACGGTAGAGTACACTTTTTCGGTCTCGAGACTCACTCTTACTTGGATTGTTGTGTACTATCTATTGGATAAAATACGGTCCATTCCGAAGTAAAATAAGCTTAATAAAAGCTGAAGAATTGTATAGAAATAAGTTTCTATCAACTTAAGGGGAGGAGTAACGTTAGGTACCGTATATAGAGGTACCTATATAATTGACTTGAAATGTCAAATTTAAAAAATACACATTTCAATAGAAACAACATAAGATAATAATAAGGTACAAAAACTTCAAGGTGAAGCACCTGTTATTCAGTTTAGCTGATTATGTCGCAAGTGCGAGGATGTTTTCTGTAGACCGACCAGAAGTCGAAGTCTGGAACACATCCGGTCTATAATTCAATAAATTTGGTAAATTATTTAATTAGCAGATTTGCCAATGAAGCTACCGTCGCCAATACCGGGTAAACGTTTACCATATAGCGTTTGCCCACAAAGCCTCACCACTTCTCAATCTCTGGTTGACCACAGAGTATCGGGCGTGGCGGGCGCAAATGTACATAAGGGGACATACAGCGTTTTTCCTGCGCCGACCATATACTGGCTGGTTGAAAAACCCTTCGGATTCATGCTTGTACCAGAAGCTTTTTACTTGTGCCCTAAGGCCTGCAATTAGCCGTCGTGGTTTGACTCAATCCCAGGTTTGTGGGTAACGAACATCTTCCAGCCACAACTTGGGTAACCCGTTGTATAGGCTTGGCCCCCTTGATTTTCTTTGTGAAGTTTAAAAGTTTTTTTATATTCTCTTAAGTTTAATTTTTGGAGAGTTCTGTGGAATATATTTGTCATTTCAATTAGAAATGACGAGAAAAATAATCGTTACACTCAATTGAGTGTAACGATTATTTTTGCCTATTGTGAGAATTGGTGAATAAATAATTGTTCAAAAAATAATCAAAAGAGAATTTCTCTCGGTAACCTATGTGTTATATCTTTTAGAGTTCCTAATATGTAACAGTAGTTGTCGATTGTGATTAACTATAACTTTTTGACGATCCCAGATCTGCCTCAAGCAATTGAAAGAATAAGTAAATATTTATAATTTTGTTTTACATGTTATGCTTGAAAGGGGCACCCTCAATACCCCGAGATAAATTCAAATACATACAAAAGAAGTTCAGTCAGAATAACAAAATTGTCAACAATAATTCGATACTGAAAAGTACAATGCAATAGACCTTTAATTAATCGAATTTTCTATTATCCTAAGTTTAAACTTTCAGCGCCATAAATTGATAATTGTAGATTAGCTGACCTAACGTGAATGCTGTTATTAACCACTTGATATTTGATTCCAGTAGGTAGCACAACGCAAGAACAACACTGTTCGAATAGTTAACAGAAACACGTTCACAATTGTCTACAATTACCTACAATTTGAGTTTTGAGAGTGCAATCTATTGATTGGTCAATAAGTACAGGATTGCATATGATGTATTGAATTGCAACTATTGATCCAACTGGGGGCGATAAGGTATTTATTAATTTGAGCATGGATTTCAATATTAATTTTCGAAGGAAAATATTTCACTTGCAGTAGGAATAATGATAGCAAGGACCGTGTGGTAGTATGGTAATCTTACTCTCACAGCGCACTAGGCACTGCCCCATCAGTCCCTAAATCATCTAAATCTTAATGTTAATAAGTGTAGAGTTATAACAAACACAAGAAGCTAAGACCAATATACTATTGTTGTGTTTTTGGAGGAGAAATGTGGAAGAGACGGGGTGAACTGATGAGGAAAGTCAAAAGCTTAATGCTGGATAAATATATTTGTAGAAAGATAACGCTGTCTCTCAGCAAAGATAATTTTACTATTTTGGAGCAATTACCAATGGGACATGCAGCTCTAGAACATCCCTTGCACAAAATAGGTAAGCTGAAAGTCAACTCTGTCCAAGGAAGGACGAAAATCTTAGGTCAGTTTTGAGGATCATTACATGTCGGTACTTATTTAAAGGTCACTGTTGCAGTAGATCTCTTTAGGTAACAGTGACTACAAGCGCTGATATTGGGACATGCAGTAGTAATAACAAAAAAAAAAAAAGATCCCAATCCTATTTCAACAAGGATAACTTAATAACACAAACCAAGTCAAGTATATTGAGGTATGGGTAGTCACCATGTACTTCCTGATCCTATAGTTTATTAAATATGGGCAAAACCCTGTTGACCATGGTGTAATCAGCCGAATTATGAAAATTCTGAAAAAGTGTATTACTTGATTCAAACCGGGAATTATCATCGCTAATCATCCGATGCATAGTGCTTTTATTTCCAACACCGGACAGTCGGGTTTAGCTGTGATCTGCTAGTTCCAGATTATTTTGTTGCGCAATCATTCTTATACGATTAATCCCCGTTTAGAAAATAATTATAATATAATCCTCGATTATCAACGCCTAATAAGTGGAAAGTCGTCGAAGACTTCCCAAAACTGGTATTTCGCGGTCATCGCCTAAAGCAGATAGCTCGAATCTGTTCCGTCGTATGCTCGTACCTGTAAATTCCGTATCAATGGTGCACTAATCACTGAAAGCATTAGCTCGACACATGCAGGGCTTATCATGTTGGAAACTAGTTAAGTAAGACTTAATAAATCAATATACGAGGCTTCTCTGCGGGTAGAGGAAACCTCAAACTGACAATACAACGATTGGTCCGAATAGAGGTAAGACAAGGAGAGGATACGTGCGAGAGGGATGGTCGCATGTCGTTAGCGTTAACTGCAGATTTCATTTGCAAATGCTCACTAATTGTTTCATTTTGCCACTATTCGCATGTACGAGTATTAGAATTTCCGTATAGAATGTAATAGAATATCATTGGATAGATCGTGGTAAAGTGGAATATGAGAAAGTTATTATTAATGTATTGTACTTTCTCGTGTGATCATGTAAAGAATTAGAATTTAATGTGGTAGGTATGACTCGATAAGGACGTGTGGTTCAAAAGTAAAGAGATCGTTTTAGACCAAAAACGGTATATCTTGTGGAACATTATGTGGTATTACCTCATTCTCTTTACGTGAAGTACACATTGTTCTTGGTACACGAAATAAAATAAGTTAATAGATTATGAACGGTATAGATTAAAAATTGCTGTCAATAGTGCCACGATTAATAGTGTTCAGCCACTAGCGCTTTTTCGACACTTTTCTCACTTCTGCAGTCGAATATAACCGAGTTTTAGTAGGTAGTTATATTTTTAGCCAATGATAGTTCCAGGGAAATGACCAATGCTCTTCTCCATATCCTTCCAGTCACAATTCGAAAGATCTACCGATTTCTATGAACCCATAGTCTAGTGTGTTTACCAAAACCTTTTGCATCCCGTACTTAACAACGAATTTTACAGTAGTGCAACACTTCATTAATTTATTTTGCACTTCAACTAGTACAAACATATCTTGAGATCTTTCCAAACTGGATTTTTTAAATTATGAATTGTAACTTTAAATCTTGTAGATCTCTGCTCAGGTTACCTTCATTCCCTACACACTGCCCACTACTCATTCTAGAAACGCCCGCTGTTCTATCGATTGATAAAGCATCAACATCTCTACATCCCCATATGGATTCAGTTCCAAAATACCTAAATGAAATTCTGCTAAAATGTCGTATCTCGCTATAGAGATCTTTAAAAATTAAAACTAAATAAATATCATATAGCAATACACACATAGGTTCTTACTGCTTTAGTTCAACATGTTTCTCATGTTGATTTTTCAAGATTTCGAAAAAGGAAGCTGCTCGTGCCCATCCCTACAATCATTAACTATTAGGAAGTTGAGCCACACATTATTCATACAAGGAACTCAAACTTTTAGCTACATGTTCTTGCATGTTAGTGGTGTTCACAATAAGAAAATAACCAAATTTTTACCATTAATTTTTGCAACCAAAAAATAATGCTAAGATGGCTTAGCTTCCTCATGGTATTCTAGGCATTTTCTGATGTGTTCTATTAATTTTTGTATTTATTATAGCAAGAGCTTGTTTTTTGATATCTTGGTAAACCCGTTCTCTGCGGTAAAACAGTAAATCAAGATTGCTTGGGAAATTTTTTGATCGTGTGAGGCAACAAAGTGAAAATACAAAAAATTCATATCCAGAAGGCTTTTATGCAAAATCATTTTTATATACAGAGGGGTAAATTGTGTGGATGACTTAGACACACAATGCTTTAAAGGGAGTAGGTTGAAAATTGCAAATTTATATTCACGCAAGCCAGGATTTTGCAGATTTTGGATTTATAAAGACCGATACCAAATTTAGAATTTAACAAACAAAATATTTGATAATCGATAAACAAATGCTTGCGTAAGGCCTTCACGGAAACTTCGTTCCTGTTGTGGACCGGGTTTTTAAAATCGCGTGACCGAGTTAACGTGTTATAAAAAGGTTAAACGGTAGTTTCGGGTAGTTTACGAAGGTTTTTGTAATTCAACTTGTAGTACGTCAAGAGCAAAAAGTTACTGGGAATGTTCTCGTACGTTATCTTATTACTAACTATGAAACTGATAAGTTAGGAATATTATGTAATTAAGAAACGGAATAAGAAAACAAATTGCATTAAAAATGATCAAGGAGTAGTTGTAACAAGTAGCTTGCTGTGTGTAAGTAGTAGCTAGTTTAGTTAATAATTGATAATATGGTACTTTTTTGAGGATTATTTTATTAACTTGAATTACAGCCGTCCAACACATAGAGAAATAAACAAATTAAATGATTTCTTTATAGAAGTTAGCCGTAATCGTAAAGATGGACAATAACTAAATAGTATTCACTCATTTGTTTCACATATCCATTTATAGATCGGTACCGGATTTCCCAAAAAATGTCCTTTAACGATTTAGTAGTTTTAATGTATGATTCCAAGACATCTCGTGACGAAGGTGTGCGGCTTGGTGACTTGTCTGTTAAGGTTTCTAAACAATTGGGAAACTAGTATCTGTACAAATACATGCCTACGTTTATGCTTTGCTGCAAAACGGAACTGCTGCAAACCAATAAGGAATGAATGAATTTCTGAATTTTTATTAAATATGCCTATGCACTAGCTTCCCTGCCTATTTTGGCATCGTTATCAATAATGTTTTTGTATTGCCTTATCAATTTTTTAATTTATTGGTGCATTGTTCTCAGTTGCTTATTCCATATCAACCCATCATATTTTTTTGCAATTATTTTCCATAAACAACCATTTGTTTCCTTTTTACCATCAATATGTTTTTTATATTCTTCATGTAATGACAACATTAACTTTATGGCTTTTTCAGTCTAGCGATACTCTATGCCTACATTATTTTAAAGAATTTAGGTTTCCGGGTTGAAACCTCGTCGTGATTGCATGAGAATGCCCACGTTTCACTCTTCGTTGCAGGGAGTTTCTTCTGGGTTGCTGCATGTTTTCTCGCTGCTGTAAGAAGGAAGATTCTTCATACACCAGCTAAAATTAGCAAAATTGGTTAATCGCGTTTGCAATTGTTTTCACCATTGATGTTTTTTTTTTTTTTTCATTTAAAATGTACTAATGTTGAAGTACATGCCGAAACTATTCATTTTTGACGTAGTATACAGGAATGCAACTGTCGTTTAGAGATCGTGCTTTCTACCACTAGAGACACCCTTATTCTCGATAGGTGAACAAACTGGAGTGACAAGAAGAGATGTGTAAGTGGCGCCGATTATAGATAACTTCATGGACGTTTGTTTATAATATTACAGTATATTGTCAAATGTTTTTATTAAACCAAAATAACGGATATGCACTGTATACATCATAAATTTGAATTTATTAACAACTACATTAACAACTTCGTGATTATTTTGGACAGTTTGAACAACAAAGATCAAACTCGCCGTCATAAAGCTTCGGATCTGTAATCCGCGGTTACGAATCTATTTTATAGTATCCTACATTTATATCAAACAACATTTACAATACATTTTCCTTTTCCTGTAAATAATCTGCTTGAACGCCTTGAACGCCAGGAATGAGACATCTCATTAGAGATTCAACGCCAGATATGCGGGTGCGGCGTAACTAACATGCATCCAGCAAAATAGAACTAAGCAATTTTTTGCACGAATGATTGATGCTCAAATTACTGCCGCTGAAATAAATTCATTAACGGAGAGGAAAGTTCGAGGGAGTTGTACGCGAGATACGGTACGTTGTCTTTGTTCGTAGAAATTTTCACCATGTGTAAACTGGGCGGAAAACAAACTCTGTCGGAACGGATTTCTGTTAATGACCTCCGAATACACATGTGTATAAAACGGAAAATGTACGAGCATTGGGATTGGACGCGAGAATTACGTGGTCTCCCTTGCACGATTACGAATGTGGATCTTGTCTCTCTAAAAAAAGTAATTCGATTTTGATACCGTATTAAGTTAGCCAGCAGAACTTTCAAAACACCTCTGCTGTGTACTAATTAGTATCGCCATTAGGACGGGCTTTGTTACCACTGGAACATACGAACCATGTTTGTGATAGATTTTTTTCAAATCTAGGTTGAATATTATAAAGGATTCCATACTCCATTTGCAAAGTTCTATACGTCATTGTTTGTCTTCTTTCATTCGGATCTTTAGGTTTCCCTATACAATCCTGTGGGTTCTCCCGTAATATATTTACAACTGTTTATTGTACTAATGTGCGCAGCAACTCAGAAAACGTTTGGCATGGTTTAGATGAAAAAATGAGATTTTCTGTACGTATATACTACACCACAGCGTATCTATAATAAAAAAGTTAAAGACGGTTGCGGAAATTTGGGACCTCCTGTGTGTTTGTAAATGGTTTTGAGGTGCACCCCTTAAGGAAAGGAAATTAATTTCGCGACCTGTTTAAAAAAAAGTCCGCCTGCTCATAAAATGCGGCTGGGAATGGTTCGATAGTTAAGGACGCCAGCTGTGACCAAGAGCAAGACAGGAATTCGACAGAATAAAGGAACAGCCCAAGAAAAAAATTAACATATATGAGATATAAACGTGAAATTGTACATTGTACAATATACAATTGTAAGATAAATATAAATAGGAATCAATTATAACGCATAAAACAAAATTAGATCAAACGACTACATACATAAAGATAATTCAAGATCGATAGTAAAATGATACGAAGTCAGGTTGTATGCTGCACCTTAAATTAATTAAATTATATAACTAGTTATATTTGTTACAGATATAATTAACAGTTGCTTATGTTCTATAAGTTAAATATAAAAAAAAATAAAATCATTTCAGCGGTAAGTTAATTAAAATATTTAAAGTAGAATGAAGAAAACAGATTTAATAAGATGGACCATATATATGACTTTGTAACTTATAGCGTGGTCGAGAGTTGCACAGCTTGGTGTACTCCCGTGGATGTTGACTATGTCAGTCGCGTTATTGGTTTGTTGTCGAAGAGGGGTGCTGCTTGTTAGGCTTGATGCGGATCAGATATGAACGCGCAAGAAGGAGGCTTGAAGCTAATAACATGGACCCCTGTGTCGATTAGAAAATTGTATTCCACTTTTCGTTAGTTTTAATGATGTTATTATGAATAGAAGCTTCAGAATAAGTAGTTATAGCATCGGACCTATTAATTTAAAGCATGTTCGCCTACACTTCCCGTTGAACCATTAAATACGATTGTATTTAAAATAAGAAAGTTGGTAACCACATTCTTAAGACCGGAAGTGTTTCGTAGGCGAAAATATAATAATGATAATAATAATAATAGTAATAGTAATAATAATAGTGCCTTCTATTCTCCACAACAAATTGTAGAAACACAAATAATACACATGCACTAAACGAAAGTAGTTTACAAATCTTAGTTAATTAAAAGATTAAATGTGATATTCAGTTGATATGGAAAATTTTGGCGGAGTTCAGGTTGTCCTTAAAGCAGTAACACCTGCTCTTCTACTCAACCACCCTACAATGTACAATGTATGTACGCAAACACATATGCACATACACAGCATTCCAATGAATAATATTTACCTGATTGCACCGTGTCTCTGTTGTCTCGAGAGTAATAGACGAAAGAAATTCTTTTTAAAATTGGAGATAGATGCAGTAGATTTTATTTGAGATGGAATTGAGTTATACACGTGAGTTAACGTGCCTTTAAAACTTATGTTTAGATTATGTACGTCCGTCCTAAATATTCGACTCTGTTGTACAAGTATGGTGGCTTGCCAGTCATTACAATAGTGTGATACAGGTACGCCGAGTGCGGCAATCTTCGATTCATCATGACTCCCGGCTTATACGTAATTTGTTCCCTTCGCCCATCCCAAATATTAATTTCAAACATGAATTTTGTACTTTTTGAATGTTGTAATTACCGTTGGCTGAAATAAATGTTATATAGAGGATCACAAAAATTAAAATACGATAATACTAGTGGTTCGCACAACAGTTGTTTCATTCTTTTTCTTCGCTTTTTAATGCACGCGTTGATGTGATTACTGAAATTTAATTTGTGATTTACTCCTAAATTTTTAACTGTTTTGTTTTAAAAGAATAGAATTACCATCGATCATGATCCTAATGCTGGCACGGTAGTTATCTGATCTGTATCGCTTGGGTCCAAAAAGAGTTTTTTTGGGGATTCAGGCGAAGAGAATGTTTTCTAGATACTACGCACAACCGCTCAATATCAGTACTCAGCTTTGAACAAGCATCAAGTAGTTTATCGAGTGTAATGGACAGATACAGTTGGGTGTCATCCGCATGATGAAAATGTTTTACATATTTCGTAAAGCAAGCTGTATAAATTGAATATAACACAGATCCCTGGGCTACGCCCGAATTAATTAATGGAGACGAAAGACGACAACGTATTGTGGATGACAACGCATTGCTATCTATCTATTAGATAACTGTATAACAAATCTACAGATTTAATGTCCAATCCAATGTGATGCAATATTGTCGCTATTAATTTATTATCGATTATTAGTGTCAAAAGCCTTCATAAGATCTAATAAACACAATAGCGTCATCCTACCGCCATCACCACTACTGACAATATCATCCATTATATTTAATAAGGCCGTGCAACAGCTATAGTTTTTTCTAGACCCGGATTGGATATCCGGCAAAATATTATGTACTATTCTATATTGCTTTAATTATTTTTTTAGCAATTTTAGATAAGATAGGAATTATGCTAATAAGCCCCAAATCTGTGGGTTCAGTTACCTTAGACACCTTCGATATCGCAATTACCAAAGACTTTTTCCAGCAGTTAGGGAAGTTTCCTGACTCTAACGAACAATTAATGACATGAGTAATATAAGGCAACATAAATGAGCAACATAGCTCGATAAATTTTATGTTAAATCCATCGACACCCGCAGAGTTACTATGAATGGCACGAATAATATTAAAAATAAAATTTTCGTTGACAGTAGTAAACTTAAAGTTATTTGAATTTAATCGATTGTTGAAATAAGAGTTATATGTATCCTCATAACACGGTAAACTTCGGACAGAACCAATAAAAAAAGAATTAATTCAATCAAGGTCCCTGAAATGGTCGGGTATTGTGCGCATTTGTTTCGGGAATATGCCAATATTTGATAGCAACTTGCACATGTTTTTACTATTTTTAAGGCAATGTTTAGCCGCGTTTTTTCCTTCGTATTGCTTCAGTGCCGTATGGTCTTTACTTGTGTTAAAAGATCTGTAGGTATTATCCCGCAGTTTCTGCATTAGCCTAACAGTCTGTGTGAGCCAACGTGCAGGAAGTGTAGTAAAACGAGAAGTGACCAGTGGCATATGATAATTTAATAAATTAACAAATATTTTAAATGAATAAGTCCGATGCTATAACTACCTATTCTAGAATTCCATAGAGTTCCATTCTTAACATCATTAAAACTTCTAAACCAACGAGTTTCGTGAAATAATCTGTATTCTGACACCCCTTGCTATATAAACTTACTTTACATCAGTACAGACGTAAAAATCGATTACATCCCGTTCTCAAGGGCAACCGATGTAAACAATCCATAAATCGCACTTACGTCCCTGCATTCAGGGCAATAATGGTTGACTTACGTAGCCGCTAATAGGAAAATACGTTTATTAAGTAGGCCTTATTGATCATAATGAATAATTCGGTAAGATTATATTGTATTATTATATTATCCTTGTGGGAAAGTTGATCATGAGGACACACATACCAATTATGTTCCTCTTACATTGTCTGCTGTTTCTGTAACATATCTCATTAACATCATGTCTTCATTTCCTCATAATTACAATGCTGGTGATGGCTTAATTCCCAATTACGTTGTACGTAGTGCCTGCCACCTTCTTGACGAACCATTGTCCATTATAATTAACTGCTCCATTCGGGCCTGTGCCTTCCCCTCTTTTTGGAAGCGGGCCAGAGTAATTCCAGTTTTTAAGAAGGGAGAGAAGAACCTAGTGGATAATTATAGACCAATCCCGATTTTATCTAATTTTGCCAAGGTATATGAACATGTCTTATTTTCCACGAACAAACCCCTATATTTCACCACACCAACATGGTTTTGTACGAGGAAGATCAACAGTTACCAATCTTGTGTCGATTACCCAATTTATTAACCAGCATCTTGACGCGCAAGGACAAGTTGACGTGATATACACAGACCTCAGTAAAGCATTCGACACATTAGATCATAATGTTTTACTTCAGAAATGTTCTGCTTTTGGCTTCAGTTCATCACTTATTCTACTTCTAAAGTCCTATTTGACCAACAGAAGCAACTATGTTTTTTATAATGGATTCAAATCTTTCGAATTTAGTGCGTCTTCAGGTACTCCACAGGGTTCGAATTTGGGTCCATTACTATTCAATCTCTACGTCAATGATTTACTTGCTTCTGTATCTTGCCCTGTGCTAGCCTATGCAGATGATTTAAAAATATTGACGCCTATTAAGACCTGGAATGACGTTATCGAGTTACAGCGTAACCTTAATACGATCACCGATTGGTTTGCCTCTTCAAAGTTGCTGGTCAATGTGAACAAGTGCTGCTACATGTCATTCACAAAGAAATTTAACTCAATTCCTTCCAGTTACTCCATTAACAGCTAAGCACTTCTGAGAGTGAATAAATTTTGCGATCTTGGAGTTAGTTTTGATAGTCGTTTGAGCTTTGGGCCGCATATCAACCACCTCTGTATTTCCGTATCGAAAGTTTTAGGCTTCGTAATGCGCACCTGCAAATACTTTCAGTATACATCCCTTTTCAAAATTTTATTTTATACCTTTGTTGTAAGCAAACTCGAATATGCTTCACCTGTTTGGTCACCGCACTACATCTATCTACAACTCCAAATTGAGAAGATTCAACGGAGATTGCTCAAATTCTTATCCTTCAAGATTGATGGCATTTATCCAGTGCGGAACATCGATTATGGTGCTCTTCTCGATCGACATGGGATGCACACTGCGGCTTCTCGTCGGGAGCGACAGGGTGCACGTTTTGCCTGGAAGTCTTGCCTGGCGTCCTTGATTGTACCGACTTGCTTTCTTCCTTGAATTTTCTAGTTCCTCGCACATCTTCACGTTTTTCTCCTACTTCCTCCCTTCCCATACCTCGAACAAATCTGTTATCCTTTTCTCCCATTAGCTCTATGTGCCGCATAACCGACACACTCTATAATGATTTTTTAGTAAAATTAATGAGTTTTGAGTTTTTTTTCCTTTACTGTTTTTTTATTTTTTATTTTGTCTTCAATTACTATTATTCGTATTGTACGTATTTTTTGTATAATGTTGTCCTGTAACTGGAAGCCATTGGACAATAAACTATTATTATTATTATTATATTAAGATTCTGCTTATGTTTAGTGTATGACATTGTGTCTATTATTTGATATTCCACTTGTCGTTTGTATACTACATATTTTTGGAAAATTACTGCATTTCTTATAGAGGATAATAAAAACTAGAAGTTCCTGTTTATTTTACGACTTAAGTTTCATATATATATATATTAATATAAGTTATGGTTTTATCTTCCAAAGTTTCATATTTAAAGTTGAATTGTCCTTTCAAGCACTTGCACAAAACCTCCTATTGAAAACGCCGAAATGAAGGTCATTTTACTGTTTATGCGATTTAAATCTCGAACTGTAACGACATATATCTCAGAGTCTCTACATAAATTGAGTTTCGAAATCTCATTTATGTTTCGCATAAGTACATCTTGAAATAAAAACCTTACGGGTCATCATCCCATTCGTCCGTTTTAGCATCTATTCTCCGATATTTCTGTTTGGTCAACGGAGCCCGGACCAAAAGACAGTATTAAAAAAGTTTATATTACATTCTCCAAGAGACTCTCCTCCCGTGCAGACAGAAAAGGCTGCGAGAAACGGTGAAGGACGGACAAGAAAAAAAAAGTCCTATAAAAGGTTTGCGTAATTCCAGGTCGTAAACTTCAAATAAACCAAAGGAATTAACTTTTTTCTCTTCTTTCTTTTTTTTTTTTAATAAAAAGTCATTACGTGGCGGTCTCCACAAGACTGAAATTAATTAAAATTACGCAGGAAGGAAGGTGTGGCGACCAAGTAGATAGAACCACTGCGTTGGGAGGAAGGAAAAGGTTACAGAGGCTACTCGTTTCGCGGGAATATTATTGAAATTACAGAGATTAAATATTCGCTTGTGTAATAAAGTATCCAAGCATTTTTCAATGTCCCAAGGGGTCTCGTTTTGATTTAATTAAATTTATACTGGAGATAATTCCTGCTACTCGGTAATCATTAGACTGGGAAACGTAATAACGAAATGTGATAATGTTGCAACTGGATATAAATAGCAAAATTAATTAATCCGTTGGTGTTATCTACACTCCCACTAAAAATGGAAAGTTCGTACTTACCAACGCGTACCTGTTCTTTCTCTCTTTTCTTCTGTGCTTTAATTAATTAGGATGCACTTAACTAATTTGGCTTGCAGCTACAAGCTCTTAATATAGGACTTGCAGTCTGTAGGAATGAATAACTTGAATAATGATTTATTTGACGAAGATTGCTGCTGAACGATAAATGTCAAAATTGATTCTGATTGGCTGTGACGAAGTCAATGAGTGCTAATTCCCGTGGGTACTTCATCTTTTCGTAGAACCCTCTTCGTCTTCCACTATATCAGTGGTTACTGGTTAAACATGAAAAAATGCAGCAAGTACTGTAGTAATTGTCTCGAGAAAAGCAGATTATTTGCAACTGTAATATTAATAGTAATGAATGGATGCCTAGACATGGGTAACGAACAAAAAAAAAAAAATACAGCGAAATAGAAGTATGGAGGAGCAAGATTTTAAGAAGAATTTTTGGAGGCATAAAGATAAATGGCAATGGAGATAGGAAATTAACCAGGAGTTAAACGATCTATTAAAGGACGTAATCGCAAGAAGCATGTTCGCAAAGATATATAAGGTTATCATAAAATAAGAGATATACTTCAACTTATTATACAACTTCAACAAATTAAGTTAGCAACAAAAAATAATAAAATAAATTTCTTCCATGACAGGATGATCAATACTATTTATCGCAACTGTTCAATATGATCTCCATTTTGGTCATACTAAGGTACCAACCTTTCCTCCAACTTATACACAAAATATATTGCGAGTATTGCACTCAAGCAAATTGCAGCAAATTTGTAATCAATAAGGATGTTCCAATTTTGTGGGCTCGGAACGATCAAGGTGCCCTATGTATCATCAGTCTTATTTGAGCTTTAGCAGTAGAATCTATAACCATTTGCCTGATCACTTTAAGTCGCTGCCATGGCAAGAGTGCAATGCTTAGGTAATATTCATTCATATTTCATATTTTAGATATTATTTTGCGCGTCTTCTTTATACCTCTATTGTACTTACAATTCTACACCCATGGTATAAAGGAATAAACAAGCTCTATCTATCTCTATTAGCTTCCAAATTAGGGTGTAATAATTGTTCGTTATTACTGCCGTTCAGAGAAGTTCGGTCGGTTGGTAAAAAACATGAAAAGGTTACAGAAACAAATGAAACTAAAAACAAAATGCAATTTTAATGTATGTACAGGTAAAAAAGACAAAAATAAATAAATAAAAAGTTATTCTGGCCTAATATAACATACTGAACATTATATTTTTTTTTCATCGAAAGAACCTCCTTTGCTGTTAATCACCGCTCGAACTATTCTAGGCATTCTTTCGATAAGTTTTGTTAAAATGGATTGTGGAATATTAATTCATTCATGTTGCAGAATATTCCGTAAAAGTTCTTGTGAAGTTGGGCATATTTTTCGGATCCTCCTGTCCAGTTCATCCCACAACAACTCTATAGGGTTCAAATCTGGGCTTTGTGGGGGCCATGTCATTACTTTCAGGGTGTGCTGTTCTTCTTGCTCCTTTAGATAGTTCTTATACACTAACGCAGTGTGTTTTGGGTCGTTGTCATGCATGAATGTAAAGTTTAGTTAAAGTAAGTTACGGCCTATTATAGGCAATCCTGATGGCACTGCATGATTCTGGAGTACTACAAAATAATTTTCCTTTCTCATTACACCCTGCACACTGCATAAATCTCCCGTCCCAGCAAAGGAGAAGCATCCCTACACTAAAACAGAACTACGCTCTTGCTTCACTTTAGGCACAATGCAGTTCGGGATGACTTTTCGGTTTTAGATCTACGGACATAAACTCGTCGATTTTGCCCAAAAACCTCAAACTTTGACTCGTCACTCCAAAGCACGTGTTTCCAATCATCTAACGACCAATATAGATGAGAGGGGGGCCACTGTAGTCGTTTTGATCTGTTGCCCCGACGTAATAAGGGTTTTCGAATGGCAATGCGCCCATGAAGGTCCGCTTGTTGAAGTCGACGTTTTATCGTACTCGCCGAAACTTGTTCTTCGCGGCCGCGAATGACTTCGGCTGCTATTTGTGGCGCTGTTAATTTTCTATTGCGTTTACTTAATAATACAATTCTCAAATCTTCAGCTTTTGTTGTTTTCCTAGATGTTCCAGGACGAACACGATTTTCTATAGTTCCAGTTGTCCGATATCGCTTTATGATGTCATTTACTGTTGAACTTCTCATATTTATTTTTTCAGCAATTTGTCGCCCAGAATATCCTTCTTCAAACAGCGTAATAATGCGTGAACGTTTTTCTACACTGGTAGGCTTGCCACGTGCCATTTTGAAGTAAATTTTCTTAAAACTTTCGCGCAAAAACGACAGATGCACACCAACACACGTTTAACAGTAAAATGAAGCAAATTTATATCTTTACGCCTGTGAATGTACTGTTCGTTAATAATCCCCAAACGACCCGTTTCAAAAGATCGGTACTTCCGAGAAATTCTTGGAATGATAATAAAAGGGACTTTATTGTGGTTGTCGCAATATTTCTACTTTACTTAATAATTTATGGCTTTAATCCCTTAGAAAAGAGTGTATGCTTAATATTTTTCTAATTTTATGTATTAATAATTGTATACAGTGTGATATAATAGATTTTTATTGTATGACCGAACTTCACTGAACGGCAGTGTACAATTTTGACCCCTGAACATATAAGCAAACTGATACATTTGCAAGCTATAATAGTGCATGATGCAAAAGCTAAAATAGTGTATTATGCAAAAGAGTATATCAGAACTGTATTGCTCCTAGCAGAGGTTGCATTTGGCATTTGTCGGTCGGCGGCCTTACAGGTCTGCCGTGCTTTAGTAGATAGTGGAGCCCAAAAGCTGTCCTACCCCTGTGTCTATTTCACTTGTATTTCTACTTGCTATGTTTGACGTCCAATGATGCATTTTGATAAAAACGCGCTCCTTAAAATACTAAAAAAAAAGAGGTACTTAATAGAATATATAGCAATACAGGAGAATTAGATTTTACTTTATAATGTGGTATTTAAGAATAGTTACATTGAACTAGAAACCACCAACATCTTGATTATTTTCTAGCAAAAAATGTTATCAAAGAAATTAGAATAAGATAATTTCCAATAAACTAACATTCTTCGAATTCGTTCGCCCTTCTATTTTATTTTTTACTTTAATTTTTCTAGAACAAAAATGAATTTATTCCTACATCCTGCAACGTCGTACATAATACCCTTCAACGAACTCATCAGACTAGCAACAACGGCAGGCTACATGACAAATTTTGCATTACAAATTTTTGAGGAGCACCGCGCCGTACGATAGAAAAAATACCGTCTCCTTATTTATTATGTAAAAGTTGAGTTCGTATCGTGAAACTACTCTTCAAGACGCTACCGCGGAAAACCGACTAAATTTTAATGTATTCCCGTTTAAATTCGCTTCTATGCGTTCCCTCGAGATGCTTACGAGATGTTAATATGTATGGATTCTTTTGCTTGTTACCGATCCGCCGTCAAACGAAAAGATGTCGGGTACTTCTTAAGGCCATCCGGAATATATTCTTGAAAAGTTGGTCGTCCTTTATTAATTAGAGACGTTAAGTATGCTAAGTTATTCTGTTAGAAGTTCTGTATTCTTTGAAGTGAAGGCAAGTCTAACACTTCAAAATAGCCTACCCAACTTCTTCTTCTTCTGAATGTGTTTATTAATTATAGATTTAGGCTTCTTCCGTTAAGTCTGTATAAAAAAAGGGAATAAAACACAACAATTTTAGGTATATACACCGAGAGTTGGGAGAAACAAACCGGAAATGTGCTCTACACTTAAAAATAATTGAAAAAAAACTCTATGTTGTTTTCCGAGTTTTATTTTGAAGTAGTGACATCATAAAAAAATTGTTCTCGCATTATTTGCAGCCTTAAATTGTCAGTTTATCAGTGTATTGAAAACAGTGATTTAATGTTTATTTTATAATTCAGATATTAACCCAATCACCAACCTCAAACACTAAAAACGTTTTTATACTAGCACTGTCCTGCTAGTTTTCCAAATTGCAGAAAATGTCGATCTTACTACAATCATTAGATTGGGCAGCATACTCAACGGATAAGCGATGGTGAAAGTGCATTCACGTACTAGAAAACTAGGTATGTTACCACCACCAGATGTCATATCACTTTTTAGTCTTAAAGCCTCATCTTCAGTAGCAGCAAAAACATGGGACAGTTATTATGCATAGTTCGTGGAGCTAATGTGGTAGCACTGGATGAGCTCTGATAATCATGTCCCTAATTTAAACAGTTGACAAAATCTTCTTCCGAAAAATTCACTGAAGTATAATCCGATCTTGTATTTTTCCACATTTCAAAATAAAACTCTTTCATATTAACAAGACGGATAGTGTCGACGCACTGATCAAGGATAGTGTACAATGTATTACAAAATATCTGCACTACACATTCAACCTCTTTATGGTCCGATAAAAGGCACCAGTCTACAGCAACAAGTTCAGAACTTAGAGTTGGAATATCCATATTTCGGGAATTATAACGTAAATTACAATTAGATGGAAAACCATGCAGATTTGATGAAATATGAGAAATGACTAGTATACTAAGTGCAGAATGGCGTGAATTCTCATCAACAAACGGGGCTAAATCACGCCTAATAGTGAATTCTACGCCCAAGTTTGTAAGAGCCCAGTAACCTCCCGTTTAAGTTTGTAATATTGTTGAGTTGACGTAGTTGACGAATCTCAATCGAAAGCAATATAACTACGTTACCATATATTGTTCGTTCAACACAAGGATCACTAAATTAGACAAACATGGTGGCGCACCTTCTAACAATGATTACTTAATTAGAAATTCTTTTGGAATCAGTAAACAGTGGACCTAAATTCTTTTTATATGGGGCACAGCAAAGACTCGAGTATGTTATACTCCATTAACTATTAATGCATGTTTTACTCTGAGCACAAAAGTAAAACAATCATTTAAAAGTTTGAGCTAAAAATAAATTGGAAAGGCTGCTCATGATGAATTAATTCGGAGATATGAAAAGTGCCTGGAAGTTCAAATGCGTAACGTTGAACATTTTTTGAAACAAATATTACGCGTTTTACCGCTTATTATCCTTTCTGTAAAATTACAGAAACATGAGTATTTTCTTTTTACCATGAAATATTCCATGTTCGCATTATTAACAATAGGTTAAATTTTCACCTTGGCGGATACGAAATTTTCAGTGCTCCGTATTATTCATTTAACTGTTTGATGATATTCCGTTTAAAATATCAAAGCTGATGACTAATTCCAGTTTAATGGTAAGTGTCAGACTATGAAAAATATTTTAATTCCGTATGCAGACTATGGTATAGTAGCAAGTTATTAAAATAAAATGTGTACTCCTATATATAGGGTGACTATCAATTTACTACAGGGAAATATCACCTACTAATATCTTTCTATAACTAATTTTGACCTTTCCTAATACATGGGATTATCCGCACCCCTAAAACCGCTTCCCTGGCATTCCTATTTTCAACATCTATTATTCTACAAGCGTATAGAACCACTCTTATTCGGCAATTACCATTAATTAAAACCTAGCCGGTCGGAAAGGGATGGTGCAATAATAGCAAAACGCAGAAAGTTAGTAGGGGGTGCAACGAAACGTGGTTGGATAGGGTGGATTCGTTCGAGCGGGCAGTGGAAAGCTTTTATTAAATCGTTTATATGTCGCTCTTCTTCGGATGGGATAAATCGCCGGTAATTAATACCAATTGCCAGCGTGTCGTAGGAGAATTTAAAGGGGGTAAACCCTACAGCCGGTGAGTGTTGGCGCAAAATGAAAAAGAAGTGCTACGAGGAAAAGTTGTAATTAAGTGTTGGAGCGCGACGCGAGTTAAAAATTTTCGTAATTACAAATTCAATTAAACTTTCGAGGGTAGGCAGGAAGTAATAGGTGTATTGAGATGTAAAAATATTCGCTTTTTACGCGGCGCGGTTTTCTTCTCTCTCGGCACCAGGCTCATTTTTGTTTTTAAATGAACAATGGATTGCGAGAACAACGGCTGCGTTTACGATGCTTCAGGCTGTTTAGCGTCGTTCACTTCCCACAAAAGAAAACAATTATACCGTACTGTTTTAATTTTAGAGTGTATACGAAATTATTACGTCTACTAAAACACTTTTCTTTTTGAATTTCAATATGAGAAATTGTTGTTAAAAGACGTGTGAGGAGCATGACGACTTTTTAAATTTACAGCACAGCTTGTGAAAATATGGAAAATATGAAGCTTGTATAACCTGAAAAATAAAAGGTTCTTAATCTCCAAATATCATTTCCAGGAATATCTTGGTGACGTTTCCGCTGGGCCCTGCCAATTGTTTTGCTGTTTTGAATGTGTTTTTTTATTTATTCTTTTTTAATACGGTAACCGTTGGTTACCACATTATTGTAGTTTTAAACCGTATTAGACTTTATCAATACAAACTGTGAAATACAACAACAATATTCCCTTTAAAATGTTTAAAGTGTCCTAATTATTTTTATACTTTCTGCTACTACATGTGCAAAATTTGATAACCAAAGAAATTGGTTAATTAAATTTAAATTATAACTACTAAGATAGCTGCTGGAGTATAGTCATGGTTCAGCCATTGTTATTTTTTTTTTCGTTCGTTTGTTTCTCTTACATTGTCCCACCCTTCGAAAACAAATAATCTTTTCGTCTGGTAAAAAATCCTATGCTCACAGTATGTTGTGCTTTTATACCCAGTTTTGGTGTTTTTCTCTCTACGTAGCAAGACAAAGAAAAAATACTTTGTAATGAAATACCTTTATTGACTGCTAATATCTTTTCTTGGTTTCAGTCAAAGCAAAGTTGCATTTTACTCTATTTTGATCGGTTTTTCATTATTTTTAATGCAGAAAAAGCGTTTGCGGTTAACGGACCATATAATACATCGTATATTTCGCACACATTTAAGCGAGCAACACGAATTTACGACTGCAAAGATACTAAAGTGAACTGTTACTAAACAGTTTGTTGACGCTCGATACGGAGCGGGACAATAAAAGCTGGTCGCTGCCCTTCGTAACGGAAAGTCTGTACAGGAGAACTTCCAAAATGTTTCCACGGTTGAATTCGCGGCGTTTCGATGGAAAGCAGCCACCGGCCATTAGAATAGAAACAGGAGTAAAAATGTTGTAAAAGTCGCCCGTAAAACCAGCATAAACAACAGCGTCTTTAACGAATAAACCGCCCAGTTTTCCTCTCTCTCTCTCTCTCGCGGTCTCTGAAGGATGTAGGAGTAAGGAGAATTACTAAAAACAATAAAAAGAGGAAGTTGCGAGCTTTGGAATATTTTCACGATTGGCGTGCGCGTATAGTAGTTTCTGTTATTTTTTTATGACTTTCGGACATTTCAATATTGCAATCACATAAATACGTGGTACGGTCCATATATTCTCGATCCAATCAGGTTCAAGCAGATGTTGCTTCGTCAACTTGACTTATAGGGCAGTAAAACAATTAAGTGTTGTTTGAAAGAGGTAATGAAAGATTACACATTATGTCTGAAAGGGCGTATAAGAGCAATAAAATAGCAGTTTGTATGCTTTACCACGAAGGCAGTGCATTTAGAGGAAAAGTAATCTACATCGGTGCAAACAGGGAATTAAAGGAACTATATAACATGCTATCCAATAAACGCGCGCAATATGAAATTTTTTGATATACTTTGAAAAACAAAATCAACATACGTTCCATCAAGAGCCTCACATTTGGTGGCTTGTGATGGGCTACAGTGAAATCACTTAAAGCTCACTTGAAGTATGTAGCAGGAGCTCTTTCTTTTACTTTAGAAACACTCAATTATTATTTAACTCTCATATGGGAGTTATTCGAATGACCTTAAGTGACCTTCTTTAGTCCTGATCATTTTCTAATTGGACACAGTATCACTTTAATACCGTGTGAAAGCTTAGTAATCCCAAAAATTCAAGCAGACTAAATCAGTGGCAGCATATTTAGAAAATTAAAAAAAAAATTGGAGACGCTGGAAAAATGAATACTCGAACCATCTTCAACAGCGGGATAAGTGGAAATTAAATCAGCAAAAGAGGTTATTAGAGAGAGAAACCAGTGCCCATGCTGCACTGGAAGCTTGGTGGCATTCTTCAACTTGAATCTAGAGACGACAGCTTCGTACGAGCAGCGTTCGTACTGAAGGCAGTATATTGAAGAGATCTGTTATTAGATTATGTGTACAGTGACATTGAATATTGAATTAATATCATTATTCTCCTTCCCAATTTCAGTTTATTAAAAGCTAATTCTCTCAAAACGGCCGGCATGTTCAGTCATTACTCTTGTTAAAGAATTTATTATTTTTTTTTTGAATTTTTAATTTTGTTAGTCCTGTTAGGGAATTTGATGATTTAAAACTGTCAGCCCTCTCTAGGGTGTATTGCTGTTTTGGTTGGCTTTCAAGTTACACATGCCTATTCGTTTGTTGATGGAAAATAAAAACCGTTCTCTCTTTTACCTTGAGGGTTCAATATTATGTCTTTGCGGTCAGTTTGATTGTTATTTCATTATTGTTTAGATCTACCTGTTTCGAAAGTTAGCGGTTGTAAGTGCAAATATATTTTATTTCAAAATGTTTAAGGCACACCTGGTTTTTCAATTAAAGTCGGCCACCAAGCAATTCAACAACGGTCTAATGAATAACGATTCAATAATAAGTAATCCTTTTTGATTAAAGGAACAAAAGAACCTAAAACGTAGTTATTCACTTTACTGCCGCTGTTGTTTCTTGGCAAGTTCTTAAGTTAATTTTCTTCTCATTCAGAAAGAAGGTACATACAACGCCTCTACCAAATGGGTGCGTGGCAGATACTTTTCAACAATTTAGAGAAAAAGGTTTCGAATTCAAAACATTCACAAATAAGTTCTGCATAATATAACATTATGCTCAAGTATACAGTTTCCGCTACGTACATACGATCCAAGCCTGAAATACCTCATACATTACTGCCTTCTGGATACTTCCCTTTTAATCACGTCATCTTTTGAAATCATTCCCTATACCTATTCAGCTTAATTTTTTAGATAATTGGGGTTATTTGAGGTTTTTCCGAAATACCGCTTTTTCTTTAACAGCAGATATCTTAAAGCTCTTACACACTACAGCGATGATTCAGATTCCATCTGATTGAGTATTATTTGGGATTTTTGGCGATGCATCTTTATACTAGAACTTATAAAATGGCCATTGAAATCGTCAGCATATTTGAATCGTACATACAATTTCGACATCTATTCGATACTTTTTCCTTTAAACAAACTGTAACTTTTTATTTTGTAGAACATTCACTAAGATTTCAATATTAGTAATATTTTGCATACCGTCCGCGTTATGCGTTGCCTTCAGAAATTCATTCGGAAGTTATTTCATAAACGTTTGTTCAAGCTGTTGTTTGAATAAAGTATGCAGGGAAATACGGTGGTTTAAGTTATAGAAAGCTTTCGACTCATTGACCTAGAATATCCTGTTAGTTAGGAATACTGGCTTACGGTAGACAGGGAGCTTCCTACAATTTATTTAAATGTTACTTCAACAACAGTAAATCTGTTGTTGCTATTCACGATCGCATAAAAAATAAAAAAGAAAGCAATTCTATTCTTCTGTTATGCGTGTTGCTTGTGGAAAGCTGAGTCTTCTTGTTCGCTGACGCAATATACGGAAGTTGTTGTGCGGTTAATTCAGGCGCAGAGTTCAGCTCAAACGTGATAAGTATATTCGACACCGCGGCCAATCTATTTCTGAGCAAACCAGTACCAGCCGAAATTCTAGCAACAGTTTTTATGGTATAAGGAATTTATGAGAATTGTTGTGGAGTAGATTGTGAGATGCTTATCCTGCCTATATTTGAACAATTAATGCCCCTGGAGCCGCTGTATCTGTTCGAGGTTCTACTATCTTATAAGCACAACGAAGACCAATTTACAACAGAAAGAACAAAAATGTCTACAATTAATATGACAACATTCTTGCGCAATTTAGTTAGCATGCCTTTTCACAGAATAGCGCTGTACGAGCGCAATTCTTATTATATACGTGGGACTTACTTCACTCCTTCGACTTATACTAACTACAAAAAACATTAAAAAGGTACGATTTATGTAATTGGTTCTATTGTGTCGAATTATTAGTGTATCGGGAGTGTACCACATCATACTATAAACTGGCGTACCTTGCTTCGCGCTAAATTGTGTCACCCTATCTCGTGCACATTCCTCGCTATTTATTAGACAAAGGCCAAGACAAATTGTACAAAGCGCGGCAAAGTAAATTGTCAATCTCATGATTTCTGTAATCATCATACAACAAAAACCATTCTAAACAAAAATTCAAACGAAAAGATACAAGAACAAAGAGGATCCGGAATAGGTATGATTGAATGTGGAGATTGTGACTTGATCTGCTTAGGTCAAAAAGGTCTCTAGAAATTAGCCAAAGAATATAATATGTATAAAAATAAAGATGTTTTTGCTCCAGCTTTAGTGAGTTATTTTGTAGCTTTTAGCCGCAATATAGACACAGAAAACATAAAATAATTGAAAGAAAGTAGCAACCAAAATCTTAACACCTTTGAATCTATTTATTTAAAAAAAAAATTAAATAAGATAAATTTGCTTTTTCCACTGTGCTAGATTATTCTACTCCTTTTTATTATGTTTTTGGTACATTAAAAAAATATTTATTTATACTTTTATGTATATTGACTAACGCCTGAATATATAAATGTACCAGTGCAGCCATGGTCTGTACGTGCATTTTGCAGCTTTTGCATCTTGTTATTTGTGAACACTCTCCCGAATGATACTTTTGCCCTGCGACTTCGTCGCCGCACTTCAAACGAAAAATTTATTTACATAGTTTTATATTTAACTTAAATTAATAACGTATTTTGGGTAGAGGGAGAAATATTTTTATAAACATTTTATAAAAATATTTGGGTAAGAGCGAGATTCTGGGGAAATATACAGTGTCCTCTATTAAATAAAATGGAGTAATATGAGCCAAACACGGCAACGATTTCTATGCCATGTTCTCAACATGCTGTTGGAGACTCTAAGAAATGTTCTATTGAAATTTGGATCACCATTCTAGCACTAAGATATCGTAAGCGTGGATCCAGCGTTATAGGAGCAAATTATCTCAAAAACTAAGCTGGATAGGTAATCTTGAAGGAAGTTTACTTAAATTGAAGAGAGGCAATTAAATACTCAAAAATATACAGGATGTTCCACTCAAAAACGATACGTGGTGAACACTCTATATGTCTGAGTACGTCTTTTTGAAAAAACCACGACCTTGCAATTATCACCTCAGCTCGCACCGGCTAGATCAACAACCATTAACAGGAGCAGGATTACGTCCGCATTTCAAAACAATTATGTCGTACCATTAACGGACCGAGCAAGGCACATTACGGTCGCTGCAGGCAAAAAGTTCGCACGGAAAAAAGCTTAGCCGAAACGCGCGCGGCCACCATTACGGACAAGGTAACAGTAAACATCAAACGGCGACCGTATATGAGGATGGCTGTGTGTAGGGTAGCTAGGGGGATAGAACGAACTTACCGGCTACGGTCATTTCGGCTGCCCTAACGTCGGTATGGAAGAGAGGGGCGTCGGCGGACACTTCGCACTGAAAAAGTCCTGAAAGGCTTCTCTCGACCGATAGTAGTGTCACCTTGCGGGCATTTGACACCGACACCTAGAACGAGAAATAAAAACACGAACGATAAGAAAAGGTTGAATTGGACTTAAACGGGTTGTTTTTATTGGGTCAAAATCGCACGGTCTCAATTATGTTTGTTCAAAAAATACAGTAAAAAAGGGAGCTTTTCACCAGAATCTTTGCAGAAATTTATTTTCTCATGTTTACTTACAGGCAATATATGTTCTGTTAAATTGTGATATCAAGAACATATCACAAAGGAAATGGTTTGATACTAATTTATTAGAAATTATAAATTGATAACGTGGCAGCACAATTAATTTAAGGGATAACGATAGTGCTTAAGCGTTTCATTATATGGTATTTTTGATCAAATAATAGTGTTCACAACTTCATTGGGCACATGTATTAGAGTTTATTCAATTTAAATCGTTAACACATCATACCTATGGGATGCCCCAGCTTGCTGTAATTGTAGAAATTTACACATTTCTAGGCAGCAGAGAGGCAGCAGATTAAACTTTTCAGATCCTACAATGAACTTCACAGAGCGTTTCCTAAGAGTGAGCCCGTGTATACGGGGCGACTAATAAGAGGCGAACAACTCATTTACTTCACCGTTTTAAATAGAACACCTTGCAGTACCGAACGAGTAAACTGAAAATGGAGTTTACTCGTTCGGAAATAAATTAACACAATACGAATTTTATCTATTCATCTCTAACAGATTTTAAAATATTTAAATGGGGAAAGATCGACTTTTCTAATTTAATTGGGTAATTAATTTTACCGGGAACATCCCTAGACGATCGGCTTGCGGCGGCTTAAAAAAGATGAATATCAAATAACGAAGTTTCGAGCATTAAATTTGAAAAGAGACTAACTAACTAACCTGGAATTGTAACGTTTTAATCTAAACTCTATGTTAATATATGACACATGCTCGAACCCAATGTATTTCTAAACATATAAATATGATAAATTAAATTATAATTTTAATATAAAATAAACAGAGGTCCCGTTACAATCTAATAAAAAATTACGCAGAAATTTTGAGTGAAATTCGAAATTAATTTCAATTTAGGAGATTGAGGACAAGGTTGAATGAATATCCCGAAATCTGGTAGAATAGACACATATATTGGTTTATTTCTAGATGGGTAAACCAAGCCTGTAATCATATACAGGCTGTTCCGTTTAAAATATCAAAGTGAAGGTCTGATTCGCTACTTATCCATTACGCTGGATGCGGAAATATATATTTATTATTATTTATACAATAGTATATAATATGCAATTTTACAATTTCAGAAGACTAAGACACCTGCATACTGCTACGGGGAGTTCCAATAAAGAACATGATCTTGTAAGCTAAGTGTTAGTTGAGGCCAATCTTTCTTACTATAGCTACAAACAGGGGAATTGCAGAATGTAAATATAAAAAGAGGCATATTGCTCTAGAATTATACAGTGTACGTTGTAGTAGTGTACCTACAGCTATTTACCCATGTTAAGTAAGAAGAATTTATATTTCTCACGTATGGTGGAGGCGCCGGGTAAATTGTTTAACCAGATAGAGTGGAGGAGTTGATTTAAAAGATATCATAGAAATATGGCTTCGGCGACTATCTCAACTTCATATAAGCCCAAAATTTGACCTCAGTATTAACCTGCGGCTGGCGCTCAGGAATACAAGGGTTAATTCAACGGTTGCTTTATTTTTGCAGTCACGGCATTAGAAATTTCGTACATAATCATACATTCATTAAATAAGGCTCCGCCTGCGAGCGTCGACAATGTTCCAATTACTATAATTAAGTTGGTTACCAAGTGTATTATTGACAGGCTGGGAAGTATTCTCAATACATACGTGAGTGAGGGCAAGTTTCCGGATGCATTTTAAATCGCTAAAATTATACCAGCTTATAAGAAAAATAACCGTCATTCTTTGAATAATTATAAACCAATAGCCATATTGCCATTTTTATCCAAAATTTTTGAAGATATTTTGAAAGATCAGTTCAACAAATATAATTACCTAAATTCTAATCAACTCGGTTTCATTAGAAATAAATCAACTGCTACAACATTAACGACAGTTATGAATAGCACATTGAAAGGTATGAATGAATCAAAAATAGAGGTCTATATAAACTGCGATCTTTCAAAAGCCTTCCACCTATTCAGTCATCATCTGTAAATTTGAATTCTATGAAGTTCGTGGGAAATGTTTAGACATGTTCCAATCTTATTTGAGAAATGTCTTTATAAAACTCAATGTGTGGAAATGCGTTAGGAACGGCCAGTAGCTGCTGTTCTAAGTCGAGGGATGTATGGGCCGGTATTCAGCAAGATTCAATACTCAACCCGCTATTGTTTAATATTTTCATCAACGATTTACCTTTCAATGTGTTGGGACGACGTAGGGAGCAGGTGTGATTTGGTTATCGAGGATCTTGATAGCTGGTTTTCAGCGATTAATTTAACAATAAATGCTGGAAAGATTACTCATGCTTTCTGATTGCCGCTGGGACGTAAATATTCAAGTTAATAATAATGCCGTAATTATCAATGTTACTAGCTGTAAACCATTAGGTCTTACAATTGACAGAAATCTGCCCTTAAAGGGCATCTTAGAACCTTTGAAGATCCCAACATAAATTATCTGATGTATGTACATTGCAAAGGACGTGATCCCTATGCAATATAATTGATCAGGATCATTGAAAAATGCCTACAGGACTCCACACCAACATCTTTCAGGCAGAGATCTCTACTTTGAATTTGTGCGTCATAAAGAACCTCCAGATAGGGATACGAGTCGCAACCATAGTTATATTCAGTGACAGTCAGGTAATACAAATATGGTCTGATTTACGAATGTATACACAACTTAAGGCTGTTGGGACACAAAAACCACGTTACATTGCGATCAGGGGATCCAAGGCAATGAAAAGGCTGATTAGGCATGTCAGGCTCGCCTAAGACAGCAAAAATATCGTTCAGCAAAAGGGATCTTAGATTACTGGTGGGATTTCTAACAGGTCGTGCAGCCCTAAATATCACCTATTCAATCTAGGAAAAGCTGAAGATCAAATCTGTTGTCTATTCCTAGAAGATCTGGAGACGGTAGAACACATTCTATGCAAATGTGCTGCCATCAGTCGCACTCGACAACAACATTTCAGTGAACTATTTCTGACGTCCACTGAACTGAGGGATGAAGATCCTAGAGTAATACTGAGATTTAAAGGGTGCCATTGCCCAATCATATTAATACTGACAGAAATCTGACTTGGGTGGAGCACCTGCAATCTGTGACACCGAAACTACATAAAGCTATATATGTTACACAAGATGGAGCTACTGTGTCCCACCGATACGCTAAGAACGGTATTTTCAATCTATAATATCATATGGTTTACTCTTTTGGGGGAACTCTGCCGAATATGAACGAGACACTATTGCTACAGAAGCGGGCAATCCGCATAATGCTTAGTCTACCGTATCGTGAATCGCGTGGAGATTATTTCCGTTATTTGCGCATTCCAACTTTCTTTGATTTATATATGTCTAGCAGCATCCTATATTCATGTTACAGTACTCGTAATCCCGAATTTATACGTCATAATTTTACGAAGAGTAAAACATTTCATTCTTATGTGAGAGTAAGTGTTTAAATATGTAATAAAATCCCCAACCAACCCGAAAAATATTTTTCTTTTAGCCGTATTATACTCCTTAGAAGAGCACTTTGTAGGGTTCTGAACGTTGAGATGATTTTATATTCCATTTGTATTTACTATTTGTGGATCTATATCAGTTGAGATAAGGATTGAATCTCTTTCTTGCGTTCTACTCGTCCATTACTTATTATTTCTATCAACGGATTGCAAACATATTCGGTTTTGGTGGTGTATTTTCTCGCGGAAATTCTCCATTACCTTTTCCTATTTAGTTTCATTTAGACGTTTACATTAACTCTAGAAATGAAGCTATTGAAAGAAATGAAGTTATTGAAAAATACATTTTAGAAATGTTTCACGCTTTTACAAGCTTAATAGCTGTTCATATTTGAGGATTATTTATGTTGCTAACTTTATAAAATTGCTGGGATTGTATAATTTTGTGCTGTCTACCAAATATATTTTATTAGAAAACAATTCATCCTCAAATCTATATACATAGTTAGCCGCCTTATCTGAACTAGTTTCCGTTTTCCACCTCTTATATTAAACCACTGCGGTATTGGAATTGACGTATGGTATTCGGCAAATATCAAAGGAGACTAACAGGCGCTAGAACAGTGGGGGAAGCCTAGTTTAGGATTAATTATTTTAATTAATCTAAGGGTCCCGATGGGCGCCTAAGGTGATGGTTTAATTAAATTTTATCGCGTCGAAAGGAGCAATTTGTCAAACAGAAGAGTAGTAATTTGAGCTTGACGAACTTTAGTTAGCGCCAGATGTGTTGTATCCTAAGTCCTGAATGATTGAATTTTATGTTAGTGATATTTTATTGTCTTGTTGGTTAATTTTAGAATATTCTTTTTAATTCTGTTACTACCATCGGCATGTGTCTACCTTTGGTCATAGGAAGGTTATCTTATTAACGTATGTCAACATGGTTTCGGAGCGTGCATATTGGAGACGATTGAAAAAAAAATCTTATCCAGTTGGAATAATTTGTGACCTAAGCCGTGCTTGTGACTGTGTCTCACATGATCACTTGTTGGATAAGCTGAGAGTACTTGGAGTTCGAAGTGCTGCCAACCGTCGGTTTTCGTCATACCTTGACAATCGCGTACAGTATGTTCAGATCTGCATGTAGTTCCCGGAAGTCGGGAATTTTCCACTCACACTTGGAGTTCCTCCGGCATGGCTTGGCTCCTGTTCCTTTTTTCGTTATATCGATGATATCTTTGTAATTGCAAATGGCCAATCAGAAGAAGATGCAATTCAGGTTGGTTCTTGACTCTTAGGAAAGCGCCATTTATGATTATTATAATAATAAACTATATTTAAATCCTGCAAAAACAGTCGCTCTTCTTTTTCATACAAGACAAAGGACTAAATGCAATTCTATCCCTTGCATGTAATCAGTATCACTTAAACCTTATAAATGAATTGACATCCTTCGGTATTCACGTCACGGATACTCTAATTCTAAAGTAGCAATGTGAAAATCTGCGTGATTAATTAAACCAAAGCATTTGTTAATTCAAGTTTTTTCGTAATAGAGTTGATGCAAGAGCATTAAAGACTCTGTATTTTAGCTATGTGCAATCTAAGTTGTAGTATTATCTGCTGCGGAAACTCTTTCTCCACAGTTTTCACAAAAACCAGTTTTACTTTGTATTGTGGGAGCTGCACCATATGCACGTCGACCTATATTTGAAAAACCAGGCATATTACTGTTGGCATGCTTGTATATTTTAGAATAATGTGTTTATGTGTTTGAAGTTATTTCAGATTTATCCTTCTTTTGTGGAGAACAAAATCTGTAACAAATTACCAACAGCTGCATGTACTTGATTGCTGTAACGAAATTGAAGTACCGATAAATAAATAAGGGGTTTTGCCGCTGTTGATTTGTCTTTCGCTTGATGTAATTGTTGTTCCAACAATTAGGATTTATCATACTGAATGAGGGATTTACTTCATTCTTTCTTCGCTTCAGTATTTTTCTCGAAATTTTGCCACGATTTAAATCAAGCAATCACCGTCATAATTTATTATATATAACCCACTTTATACTTTGTACAAATACCGTTTAGAACTACCGAATGAGTTCCTTCCTTTCTGGTTTATTTCCTTTTCTAATTTAGCAGTAATTCCCCGAAGCGTTAAACGGCGTTCCGATAATGAAAAAGAACTTTCGAACGCCTCGTCGGACGAACCGAGGAAGAAAACAAGCTCAAACGAAACGAAAATCCACGAAATCCACTTTTCAGTCATGAATGTGGAATTACGCCGCGTTATAACTCGGTTACAAATTACTTCTTCTTCGTTTTCTTTCAGTCCCGCCGCTTCCCTTTACCACTAACAGCTAAACGTTTCGAAATCACGCGGACCAGACGATTACGTCAACTTAAACTTATTTTCCCCCAAGTTTCGTTCTTCAAGTTTCCTTTGCTCCTTGATCTCGGCAAGAAGGAAAGAATTTTCGGCACGCTTGCTGTGCGTGAGACTGAGGAACAAGATGAGGGGAGTGGCGCTTTAGAAGAGATTTTCGAGGTATAAATTAGGCATAACCTATTGATTCGGAATTGGAAGAGATTTTTAAATGAGTAGATGTGCGGAAAAAACCGTTCGAACTGGGTCACGGGAAAAGGAAATCTGGTAAAATCGACGGTAACGGATCTTTGGAAATGCGGGAGGAGTCGTAACAGCCGGGAGTGAATTAATTTTCCTTTTCTGGGCGTTGCTTTAGCGGGGAAATAAAGACGTACTAAAACGACGATTTTTCTTCAGATACTTCGGTTTTATAACTTTTTTTTTGCTTATGCGAAAGTAACATCTGCTAATGGAAGAATTGCCTAAGGTTGCCGTTTCTATTCGACCACGACGTAATAAAGAGAAGTGTGAGTTGGAGTAATAGTTGAGACCCTTAGCTTCTCCTTAATGAACGTCTTAATAATGGTGTTTTAGCTTTTACGATTTTATTTATTTACATCCTAAAATCAACGCTTCTCCAGTACCTTGTGAATAAATAATGAATTGATTTACTGTAACATGAGCAGATATAGCAACTCACAAAGAACATACATTCCAGCAAAATTACATTGAGGAATATAGAGGTGACTGAAATTTAAGAAAAAATAAAATTAATGAAAGGCTATTGTTGTCCAATCACTGCTGATTAAAATAAACCAAGTATAGTTTAATACAATAAAGGTTGATAAATGACCAGAAAATTTCTTACCAATCTTGCCAGTTGCGTTTATAAGTAATGTTCGGCATAACTGTAAGAATCAGACGTAGCAACCTATTGTATTCACTGTTAACCTTTGCAGGGTCACATTTAAGTTTAAGGCTGTACATCCGATTGTATCGACAATTAAATAAAGTGCTCGCATACGATGATAAAATAAAGTAAAATAACAGGAATGATCTTTACATTAATATGGAAGCGTACATATTCAATAGCATTGCTTGTAATTATGGATATTGCTGATTAGATTTACGATTATACCCCAATCGAGGACGTACTTTTTAAAGTATACGGCGCCAAAACATTCAAAACAAAAAGCGAATCTTTGGGTAAGCATTTCTCTATGTCATTCTTTAGTAAATTAAATATTTATCACGTTACACATGAGCTCTTTGCGAACATGCCTATAGTGCTGCAAAAAATAGTGGACTTTTGTTTTTCTAAAGATATTTATTAAAAATAATGTGCGAAAGGTAACTTATGCATATAATATCAATATATTATTATAATTAAAGTTTAACCCATTCTCATGAGACGAATAAACACGAGTCGGTCTATTCTCTGCTAATTTCATTCCAGATACGTTAAGTTTCTTCGTCTTACAGAAAAAGGCAAGAAGTATTTTTGTTAAAAAAAAGGAGCCTCGTGCGAGAAACGAAATTTACTAACGACAAGTTCATGTAATTTCATTATATCTCAATGAACGAATAGCTTCATATGCATTACATACATTATAATGATCTTAATAATTATTATTACGACTTACCCTACCTGGCTATTTTGACATCTTCATGGAACCGTGAGGCATATTTTGTGGATTTTGAACAATAAGGAAATTATTTGATTTAATTCGGATAGTAAACTGTGGATCTGAATGAGAAAAAAAAACGAGACGGGACAAAAAGATTCGGCCATAAGATTTATTTTAAAAATCTTAGACAAGCTAAGGAAAAATCAATAAAGGTCTGCTAAACAGAACACATCAGAAAATGCCTAGAAACAATAACCAAAAAATATAATGCTAAGATAGCTTAGCTTCCTCATGGTATTGATGGAAATAATTCACGGTAAACGCAACAAAAGGAGAGAAAAAAATGCACTAACACACGGACATGTTTCTGCCTATCCGGCGTCATCAGCGTGGTTTCGAAGGTATTAACTGTGAGACAACAGCGATAGAGGGTAGAGATAAAAAAATACCCTCGAAACCACACTGATGACGCCGGGTAGGCAGTAGTGTATTTTTTTCTCTTCTTTTGTTGCGTTTGCCGTGAATCATTTCCATCAATACCATGAGGAAGCAAAGCTATCTTAGCATTATATTTTTTGGTTAAAGATCTGTTAAAAGAAAATATTTGGTTTTGAATCGGAAGCAGCTTTAAGTCAAAATTATTCAAGATAAACATCGCAGTACAACTTTTTACTCAAGAACTACACTGAGCAGGTAGAAAATTCATTGTTTGGACAAATAAATGCAAGTGAATTAAAAGAACTCAAAATTCGTTTAAATTCAAAAGCATTGTAAATAAAATAAATTGTTGAAAGTTAAAAAATTTTATGCTAAACGTTATTTTTTAAAAATTGATAAATAGAAACACTTCGGCACTAAAAATTCTTTAATTTTTCTATTAATTTCTATTTCGTAAAATGAAAATATTCGATCCCATACATTCAAGAATTTTTTGAAACGTTATGTCCGATTAACGTGGACCTTACAATTGGGAGTCGTATTACAACAATATATTTCAAGTATGCACCAATCTCCTTTATTGAAACTGAAATGTGATACTTATTTGAATTTCTATTAATTTTTCAGGAGCAATATTTCGCGTAATGTTCACCTAAGGCATCGCTTTAAGAAATTCACCCAAAAAGTTTTTTCATAAACCTTACTATTTACCTAAATTGTGGACTTTTGTTTAACTTTCAAGATATCGACGTTAAAGTGACAGGGAGATTTGTTTAAAACCGAAACTCGCTACAAACAACAAAGAGAAGAGGCTGGAACTTAACCGTCCTGAATCTGAATTCACTAAAATGTTTTTGTTTTTGTAAATTTCCAATGCTTTCCTAACAATTTAGCTGTACATTACTGTTTACGTTCTTAACTAACCTTACATTATTAATACTATGATTTTTTTTCAAGCATTTGCAAGGTACCATCGGATTTGTCAGATCTTCTGAATTTAAGACGAGCCGGGTGCTCTTTGTATCTAATTCTGACTGATCTTTTTGTCTGCCTAATATATACTTGATCACAATCTCTACATGATACTTTATAAACTTCTGATTTTTTCGTGTTACCTACTTGGTTTTTCGGGTTTCCTAAAAGGCTTTTGAGGTTGTTATTTAAAGAATAAACAAGTTTTGCGATCAACTTTAGAAAAGATTTTTTGAAGACCTTTCGTGTAACTTGGATAAAAGGGTAGTTTAACAAATTTGTTTATTACTATTGTTATTACCTTCTAAAGTGGTTATATTTCTAACACTTATCCTATTCTTATGTTTCCTAATGGTATTATGGACTACCTCTTCAGAAAATCCGTTAAAGTTGGCAATTTTGTTAATCTCTTTGAGTTCGTTTTGATATCGGTCTTTAGTTAAAGGAAAGTTCAGCAAACGATGCACCAAAAAGTTAATAGCCGTAAGTTTGTACTCCCATGAATGATTGGGATCTTGTAGGATGAATCTATTGTTATTAGTAGGTTTTCTCTATACGTTTATTTCTAACTCATTTCTATTTCTTATTATTGACATATCAAAGAAAGGAATCCAATTGTCTTTTTCCTCTTCGTAGGTAAATTTAGTAGAGGGAAATTTAGAATTTAGTTGGTTCAAGAAATCGGTTATTGAACATTTGCTGGTTTGACATCAGCAAATGTTAAAAAGATAAAAAAAAATGTAATCGACGTATCTGATCCAAACCCGGGGAAAGTAGTCCAAAGTATTCTTAAGTTTAGTTTCAAATTTACCCATAAAGAAAGAGGTGAGCCATAAAAGGAGATAGGCTGTTACCCATTGCCGTTCCTTCAGTTTGTTGATAAAATTGTGTTGTTGGTCTGGAAAAAATGTTGTCTCATACAGTTTGGTCAAAGAAATTAAGCTAAGAATCTCTTCACTATCCATCTGCTTATCCAACAAGGTTTCCTCAAAATATTCCAAGTTAAGTCGGTTAGTTGATTTAACTTTTAGTTATAATATTGATCATGTAATGCAATATATATGTTATATAATATAATTTAGTATGAAATAAATGTAAATTATGCAGAGCATGTCTCCAAATGATTTTTACTAGAAATATTTTTCTCTAAGCTGCCCAGGAAAGGAACAGAAGAAGTTAAAGTAATATGTAATATAACTTCTTTATAACCGTTACGTAAAAACATTAATTACGATTATGTCGTAATTAACGTAACAAATTTCTGTCCACATTCAAACACTTAGACGAATATTTGATTTCAGGTAAATTTATTTCAAGGTAAATACACGGTACACGTTTACATTGATTGAAATGCAGGTAAATCCCTTCCACTGATGTTGGAATCGTAAAACTAAGGAACGTCTTCGAACAGGACTCGGATCTCGGAAATATTCGGCTACAGCGGGGCGCGTCTGTGAATATCGCTTCTCTCGCTTCGCCGTTCGCTTAAAATTGGTTAATTATCGTATATATACAGCATGTATATGAATTCATATGGATGAAAATGTCTGATTAAAGGCACTCATTAGGCAACACGAACCCTTTCTTATGAGACGAATAGACACAAGTCTGTCTAGTCGTTCCAAAAAAGTAATAATTTCACCTGCCTTGGTCATCTCTAATAATAATGTTTATTTCGTAAACATTATACAAGTTTAAAAATAATGAATTAACCAATTGGATATCATAATGTAAAAGAAAATTATTCAAATACTTAAGTGTATAGTTAAAAAAGTTAAAAAAAACAATTAAGCACACAAAGGAGTAAAAGAAAACAATACAGAAAAACAAGCATACGAAGCACGTTGTTCGTATTTATTAAATTCCCCATCGTCTTATGAAAAGTTTGGAAATACATTTAATCAATACAGCTTAATTTCATCTACACTTTACACGAAGTGCCATTTCCTCCTAGTTCGGACCTTTACCGGCGTTTCACTTTGAAGTAATTCGTTTCAGTTTGGGGCGAGCCGGAACAAGTCCCTTATCAGTTTTTCGCAAGTTAAGGGACTAGAATTGACAGTCCGGCGATTTATCATCTGGAAACGTTGGAAAATCATTACCAAGATTACGTGAGTCAAATAAGAGATAATGTTTCTAGGTTTTCAACGCGCCGACGGTTTTTCCACTCCCCTCGTTCGACGTCGGATTTTCATTTCCTCCGTACTCCATCCATGTGCCGTGTTTGCAATTTTTTCTTCGCGTCGTTTGCTCCTTGGGGCTTTCGCGACGCCTTCGGAAGGACCGCTTTTACGACGTTCTTCTTTTGCCATCGACGGCGACGTCGACGGAAACGAAACATTGATAAATTATGAAGCGATAACGAAAATATTTATGATTAATTGAAAAACGGAATTCGGTGTATACGAAACGCGACGTAATGTAAAATGAAGACGATGTTTCGTTTTTTTTTTCTTTTTTTTTTTGACGGCGGGTATTTAGGAATTTTTATGTTATTTCAAATTTACATAAAAATGATTTATAAATGACGAAATCGTTTTTGAGTGTGTGCTTTAAATTGGAATTCTTCTCTAGAAGCTTTGAATAATGTTAAATAAAGTGCTCTCTGTTTATTTGAATTTTGTTAAGTAGATTCTGTCTATTGTAATTATTTTGGGAGGTTTTGTTAGTAGTAATACACCAGAATATAAACTATATTTATACTTTGCAACTGCTACAGCCTTGATTATCTTAGTGTCCGTTCGCCCATCTATTATTATGATACTACTAAACGATTTCTGTATTAAAATATTAATTATTCTCAATATACAATTACGTAATGTAATTTACATAAATGATTTCACAATGAACATTTCTTTCCAGACTTTAATATTATGTTAAGGTCTAGTGTTGCGGTGCAGTATCATTTCATTTGTAACTCTGAAAAGTGAACGTTCACTTGGCAACTTGACTATTCGTTAAATAATGATAAATACCACTATCTTCTACGTGTTTGGAGGTTGCTTTAATGTTTGCAAATTAAGGATCAAAAGAGTATGGATCAAAGGAGAAATGTTTTCGTTTCCCTAGGATAGAGAAAGTAAACTGGGAAAAGGGGGGCGGTCGTATTTTTAACATTACAAATTGTAAACATTGTATTAAAACGATGTCTGTTCAAATGCGGACTTCAACGTGCACGGCAGTTTTGATTCGAACAGGTGAAAGGTGCTAGCGGGATAACGGTTACGAATATTCTACGTCAGACTGCGCCATCCTTGGATTTGGAAAATATTCTTCGTAGGACCGCGAAGACAGATCGACGGCAGTATACTTTCCTAAACTTTGTCCAGCTAAGTCGTCTGTATAAAATAACAGACATAGCGACCTGGATTAATTCTATTTTGTAATTATAACGAATTGTTTATATGATATACTTATCAGCACTTCCTGCAGTAATCATGAAATACAAGTTCAAAAACAAAGAAATGTAGAAGGTATTGGTGTAGCATTGTAGCAGTGTCAAAATTTGAGGAGTGCACTAATTTCGCACTACTCTGGATGTAAGGGTCACTGCAATGCTCTTTATTTTGCTTGTTACAGTAAAATATTATTAGGGGCATGTACACTGCCGTTCAGAGAAGTTCGGTCGGTTGGTAAAAAACATGAAAAGGTTACAGAAACAAACGAAACTAAAAACAGAAGGCAATTTTATTGTATGTACAGGTAAAAAAGACAAAAATAAATAAATAAAAAGTTATTCTGGCCTAATATAACATACTGAACATTATATTTTTTTTTCATCGAAAAAACCTCCTTTGCTGTTAATCACCGCTCGAACTATTCTAGGCATTCTTTCGATAAGTTTTGTTAAAATGGATTGTGGAATATTAATCCATTCATGTTGCAGAATATTCCGTAAATGTTCTTGTGAAACATATTTCTCGGATCCTCCTGTCCAGTTCATCCCACAACAACTCTGTAGGGTTCAAATCTGGGCTTTGTGGGGGCCATGTCATTACTTTCAGGGTGTGTTGTTCTTCTTGCTCTTTTAGATAGTTCTTACACACTAACGCAGTGTGTTTTGGGTCGTTGTCATGCATGAATGTAAAGTTACGGCCTATTATACGCAATCCTGATGGCACTGCATGATTCTGGAGTATTGCAAAAGAACTTTTTTTCCTCATGACACCCTGCACTCTGCATAAATCTCCCGTCCCAGCAAAGGAGAAACATCCCCACACTAACACAGAACTACGCCCTTGCTTCACTGTAGGCGCAATTCAGTTCGGAATCACTTTTCGGTTTTAGATCTTCGGACATAAACTCGTCGATTTTGCCTAAAAACTTCAAACTTTGACTCGTCACTCCAAAGCACGTGTTTCCAATCACCTAACGAGCAATATAGATGAGAACGGGCCCACTGTAGCCGTTTTGCTCTGTTGCCCCGACGTAATAAGGGTTTTCGAATGGCAATGCGTCCATGAAGGTCCACTTGTTGAAGTCGACGTTTTACCGTACTCGCCGAAACTTGTTCTTCACGGCCACGATTGACTTCGGCTGCTATTTGTGTCGCTGCTAATTTTCTATTGCGTTTGCTTAGTAATACAATTCTCAAATCTTCAGCTTTTGTTGTTTTCCTAGATGCTCCAGGACGAACACGATGTTCTATAGTTCCAGTTGTCCGATATCGCTTTATGATGTCATTTACTGTTGAACTTCTCATTTTTATTTTTTCAGCAATTTGCAGTCCCGAATATGCTTCTTCAAACAGCGTAATAATGCGTGAACGTGTTTCTACACTGGTAATCTTGCCACGCGCCATTTTGAAGTAAATTTTCTTAAAACTTTCGCGCAAAAACGACAGATGCACACCAACACACGGTTAACAGTAAAATGAAGCAAATTTATATCTTTACGCCTGTGATAAATAAACAAGAGTGATACTGCGGTATATTTCCTAAATGTATTGTTCGTTAATAATCCCCAAACGACCCGTTTCAAAAGATCGGTACTTCCGAGAAATTCTTGGAATGATAATAAAAGAGACTTTATTGTGGTTGTCGCAATATTTCTACTTTACCTTAGAAAAGAGTGTATGCTTAATATTTTTCTAATTTTATGTATTAATAATTGTATACAGTGTGATATAATAGATTTTCGTTGTATGACCGAACTTCACTGAACGGCAGTGTACAATAGTCCTCACATAACTCCGTGTTGATCACATTCATGCAAATAATAGGCATTATACTGTCGCGAATCAACTCTTTTACTTTTACTTTTGGAAAAGATGCTAACTGGGCTTCCGCTGGTTTTGTATTCTCTGTTGTTGTTATTGTTACGTAATTATTCTTCGATCGGTAACCGGCATTCTCGAATTGACTGAGCGTCTGGACGATCTCTGTGTAAGATTATATTCTCTCGGTCAATTCGAGGGCGTCGGACTTTAATGCTCCAGATCAAACACCGGAAGAACAGTTAGTAGTAGGGATTAGATAGATTATAAGTATAAGTGCTTTTGTTAGAAGAGGAGACTCCTTGGGAAGTTCTTGGACTTCGAGGGAAGTTCTTGAATTTCTCCTTGGACTTGGGGGAGTTCTTCAACTCCAACCTGACTGTTTTTAATAATATTATATTAAATTAATAAAGGTGTTAAAGTGAAGTCAGGAGTTTTGTTGGTTTACAGTGGTACCCTAAGCTGCGCACCTAACAGGTAGGTGGATGTTTCTTTAAGCGAGTATCTACTCCGAGCAGCCCTTATCACGGTAGTCCGTGACAATATCTTTTTCTCTATGATGTAGAGCATGTTGAGCACATAACCGACAATAAATAAACAGTATATATAATTTTATGATAGCTCAGGTATTCATTGAGATTCTTCTAAATGTTTCACTAAACTTCCTAATCAGCTTACATTATTATTCCTAGTCAGCATTATACAATCTCACAAACTTGCAGAGTTCACAATATAATAACGTAATTTTAGAACCTATTTCACGAAGCGGTTTACATTGTAATAATTCTTATACGATTAGAGGTCACATCTAGCAGAAAAGTGTTCGTCGTCAAAACGATGACTCATCGAAATCCAAATAAAATTTAATAAAATACGAAGTCGATTTAACGAACGAGAAAAATCGCTGGAAAAAGAGACAATAACGGTTATAGCAATTTAAAAACTCCGGTTCGTCCCATTCCCGTTCTTCAGATAACAATAACGTAGTAGCACAATGAAACGGAGTAACGGAAAGAAGTCGACGAAAAGACATAAAATTATAATCGTAGATAAAGTTCGTATATTTTCGGATAAGGTTTTATATGCGCATAAATTTGGGAACGTTATCAAAAGACAATAACCCCTTTATTTGCTCTTCGACGGTCGTTCGTGACCTCCGACGTCTTTCGTCCGTTACGAAGTCGCTTCCGTGACAGCGGCGCAGTGTATAAGACTTGCATCCAGAGCTGTACGGCGTAGCGTGGCGGTTGACAATGGAAAATGCGAAAACGGGCGAATAGATGAATTGACCAGGAAACGTTCATCTTATTATTGTGCAGGATGCACACGACGATAAATGCCATCGTGATGTCCGGATTAGATCCTATCAGATGATGGTAGTTTATTATCCGAGTCACTCACTAAAGCCCATGGTTTTAGACAGTCGAATTAATTGATCGTCGGAACGCAGCGCAAGCATAATATATAATGCATTCGAGAAATCTTCAATGCGACGGGTTTGAATTGAATTACCTCCGCAATAATGGTAGAAACTAGCGTTAGCTATTGTTTTGGGAGTTGAAAGATATCTATTTTAGTGCTTGCAAGTGGCACATTGATGAAATGAATGCTAACGTAAATATGCAGGATAGGGAATAGTTGTAATGGTTCTAAGTTACTATTCTACAACTGTTGTTTCTCAGTGAGTGTATTACTGTAGCAACCAATCATATTGACTGCCAATAGAAAACCATAATGAGGGTGGGATTATAGGAAATATGAGAAATAAGATACAATTTTTGTTGTGTCCTGTATAAACGTGTAAAAATCTGAAAAAGCTTCTCAAATACCACACAGGTTTAATTAATTAATCGGGGCCGGCTGTTTCGATGACACGAATGGTCCTCATCTTCAACCGGTGATCGAACTTTACACGCTTCATTGGAACTATTCGATTTGCAGAAGTATCTGTATCTCCAGACGGCAAACTCGTCTTGAAATCACTACCGAATAAAAGTTGTGCTTTTTGAAGTATATAATTTTTTCCTAATGTTGGTAACGTACTTCCTTTTGATTTTTTATATTGTCTTCCGACAACCTCATCACAAAACATCTGGCTCTTGTAAATGTTGGAAAACAATCTAGATCAATGCATTGTACAATAAATAATTATTTAAGTTCACTTTCAGAAATACGTTTATAAAATTTTAACGAAATACTCCAACAATCTAGGGGTGGTGCATTTTTAATTGTAGTCAGTGTATATTTACTATTTCGATGCAAATTTCATCTGCTTCCTCCCTGATATGCCACTCATAATTTTGATAGTGGATGTTGTGATATGTTTCCGCTCATTGGATATATAGGAATCGTATATGCCTGTTGATCCGCAGGCTAATGAGATCCAGGTATTAAAAAGTGATTTCGTTCTTGGGATAGGTCAAGTGTTGTAGTGGTTCGCTTCCCTGTCCGGAAAAAGGGAGGTGTCATATTCGATTCCTGACCTGGGCGAATATTTTTCAAAAACTCAATTTTTTTTTAAGGAATTGTTGCTGTTAATAGCTACATACTACGGGCTACAACCAAAATAAAACAATAGTTACGTAGAAAAACCTGTATCTTTTTATGCTAAATAAATTGACAATATACCATAGATTATGAATAGAACCGTGGTACCACGTATTGAACTATTTATTTTCTGCTAAAATGTGTTTATTTGTAAATTATCATTCATTTCATTGTTCCAATGCGGGCGAGTGTTCTTGGCAGACATCAAACTAAAACGATTGCGGCGTAACCTCCTTTAACAGACACCTCTATTTAACGGATATCTCCATTTAGCGGACGCTTATGAATTCCGAGCAGGTTACATTGGAGCAGTGGAACAGTGGAGCACTGCGCATATTTCACCGAGAAATGTAAAGCGATAAATAAATCTCAGCATTTTTTATGAAATTTTGAAGAGATTTGTTGCAGTCACATATCTACAAAAGCAGCCGGTGTTTAGAAGAAAAAAAATAAATGCATTTATTGTATCGTAGAAGTACCTATTTATGTTGGTTGTAGCCTGTTGCCATAACCAGAAACATCTTTTTTTTACTTTCACACATTAGGAACACCAGATGAACAGTCTTCTCGCCCGGTAATACATTAGCACTTAAAAAACAAGACTGAACCTCGGTGTATAGGAGAACCTGCAAAGGGTTTAAACAAAGGAAACACATTCGTCCAGCACATTCATACATCCTCTTGTACCTTGGAGAGGAATTTGTATGCCTCTTGATCGACCACGACATTATTGGAGCGTATTAAAAAAAATAGTTGAAAGTGTAGTATGCTTCTGATGGCGAATACAGCGAGCATGACGAAATAACTGAAAATCAAACAGCAAGTGTGTCAACACATCAGTCAAAAGTTGTAAGAGCCTTAGCAGATCCTGTCCCAAACACAATTTCTTATCCACATCGTGTGAATATGGAAGAGATACAACAAGGAGACTGGTGAGTAATTAAGTTTTCTACACATATGCTGGGATTTCTGCTTCCAATTATAACATAATTATTGGAAGAGTGACCGCGCTCATCGCAAATGGGAATTTTGAATTTTAAATTTAATCGACAAAGAACTCCTAATGATTTCCCAGGACTTATTTATGGACTGCAAGTTGTCCAGAACAGTAGTGAAGTCGATTGTAATTGTATTATTGGAAAGCTCAATTCACCGGAAGAATACAGTACCGTCTGTACTCTTCCGGCGAATTGAGCTCTCAAGCTCTCAGAGGTCTCAAAAAATGTCATATTGATATTGCAAACTATGTGTGTATTTCCGATGTTATTTTGTAATAAATTAGCTCCGCTTTCATTGAATGGACCTTTCTTTACAATAAGTATGATTCTATTCCCCTTTATAAGAAGAATTAAAACTGCTGCAGAAATTCAGTTGTTTTCTTTCACCCCAATGGTAGATTCTTTTAAGCCTATCCTATTACCTTTTGGAAAACAATTTGAACTTGAGACCACGTGTACGTAGACCAAGAGCTAGGTTTCAACGTATTTAAAATAACACTTTCATTTTCCCTTTAACCAGTACAGAATCTACTATATATCCGTGTCCGTTAAATTGAGGTTACACTGTATATAATCTTTCTTGTATAAACTAACATATCTATAATCCTGATATATTAAGCGAGCGTTGTTTTGACACCGCTATTTTCCAAACTATAAATCTCATATAGCGCTAAATATCTAACTAAACTCGTAAATCAGTTATTGCCGGACAAAAACACGCCTAACCTAGAAATCGCGACCAGTAAATCGCATACCATCTCGTAGGTATAAACGGCGTCTGTCGTCGCCGTCGTCCTCGTCGTAATATGGGCGCATTCCACGTAAATAACAAGCTTTAAAATGACCCATATACGCGCGAAACGGGGACATTAACGTCACCTAAGCGTCTGCGGGAACGTAAAACAAATTGAGGTAGTGCGCGGCGGCAAGGCCCGCTCGTTACTCTGCCGTCCGTCGATTGTGTTTATTGAATTTATCGACGGAGACCGTCTAAGAAGATTAAAATCGCTCCGCCGGAGCCAATTTCCCGTTCGAATATCGCGGACTGGGTAGAGTAAGCGAAGGCGCGGCCGAAAAACACATAAACTTCATCGCTGCCGCATTCAATATTAAAATCGAAGACGTTTTATTCGGGTACGGTGGAAATTGGAATATGAAGAAGGATCAATGCTAAGTCGCACTATTTTAAACGAAATTAAGCAAGACGGCGATCAGAAAACCAGGAAAAACTGGTTCTGTCTATTGGTTTTATTTGTTATATTTTGCATAGTAGAATGCAATAATACTATGTGTGAATACTGTTTTAATGACGTTGTTTTCACCTCTGGTGTACTTCAGGGATCGAATCCTGGATCATCACTGTTTGTGCTTTATCTTAACAATTCGCTTTCGAAAATAAATTTTTCAACGTCATCAGTTGATGAAACAAACGCAAATTAACAGTATCCGTTCTGAAGCCATAAAATCTTGGTTTTTAAGAATATACATCCCTATTAAAATCTTTATACTTTGCTTTTATACTCAGCAAACTAGAATGTCCGGTTTAGATCGTATCCATCGAAAATTTCTCAAATTCCTCTCGCACAAGATTGATGGAACTTATCCCGGAAGTGCTACTTTACAGGATGAACTACTGGAAAAACATAACAGGATGGCTTTGAGAACGAAGTGGGATGGCATCTGTGACAGATATCTACAGAAATTGCTGCGAGATGACATCGACTGCCCCTTTTTACTTGAACGGATGGACTTTCTTGTGTCACACTCGAACTCAAGATGTGATAGTAGCTTCGTTCTTCCATTCACGTGAACAAGCACCATAAGACGAGCTCCGACTTAGACTCTTTGTAATGCGGTAAACAGGCAATGTGATTTATCTAAGTAAACTTACGGCTTTGTATTACCATTGTATTATCCTGCTATTGGATGTAATCCTGTTGGACAAAAAACGTGTATCGTTATGATTACTACTATCAAATACTCACATCCATTTAAGGAAGTACATTTTTTTAAATTGTTTTAAATTTTTTCTATTAAAGATAAATATAATAATAATAAATAAATAATCGAAAAAATTCGTCAAGTTATCCTAATACAGTAAAAGATTGGCCGAGACGGCTTCGAATGGTACAGGAATCCTAGGAAGACGACGCAAGAACAGGAAAAACGGTAAAAGTGGTGCTGAACGTCAACATTGGTTTTAATGATGCTTGAAGGTGGAGGAAATAAACAAAATTTCATGGATTTCTGATACAAGTGTTCGCTGAATCCACTGGTGAGTGCTCAAACGTCTCTCAACAGCTCAGCGCCAGCGTCGTGACTAATGTGCTCGATCCTCTTTGGAGTTCTGTGAGGATCATCTTATGGGCGAATTGATGACAGTTGTTACAGGGAATGAAGTTGTGGTTTTCTACTATGGTGTTCGTCCAAAAGGGAGTCGATGGAATGGAGGCAAGAAGGAGAAATAGATAAATTACCACAAACCCTACGGAAAAGAAGGCGTGCGAGATTGATCAAATGCACCGGATTGTCATGCAGCAAGCGCAAGAATTAGAATATAAGCCGCAGTCCGTAAGTGGGGTTTTGAACAAATCGGTCATCGTCCGTACAGTTTAGCCCCCTATGACTATTACCGATTTAAGAATTTGAAAAAGGATTTAGCGGGTGCTATTTCAGTGACGACGAAGAGACTGCTACAGTTTGGGGACATCTTAATAAATTATAACAAAGGCATTTATGTCAGGGGGAACTACATTGTAAAATCATGGGACTGCGCTATTTCTTTCATAGTCAGGGAGCGCAGTGCTTCATGCTACACGACCGACATGAATTGCTTACACAGAGTCAACATGGATTAGATAGACATGTAAGTTGACCTGACAATACGGTGGTCAGGTCAACTTACGTTGACGGGTTGAACGATATATGTAAAGTTATTTGATAGGAACTGTAGGTTGAAATAAGTAAAATATTAAAGGAGGCTAGAGTTTACATCTGTACCAATGTAATAAAAAGTTTGTGTGTATGTATGTGGATTTAACCAGAGTACCGTCAACCGGGATGAACCCGATCAAAAATTATGTTTTAATCTGTTTAAAAATACAACCTCGTTCATGGTTAAGGTTTTGATCACAAACTCCAGGAGCGTATTGTACACGTGAAAATAATAATATCCGGTTTTCATTTGTTTTCAAGCTATGAAATTTTAACTAACGTTCTTGCAAATGAATGAAATTTTCGTGTTTGCCAGTTAATATATCTTAAGCAAAATAAAATATTCTTGCATTGGGCTTTGGATTGGTCGCGGTGACATTAGTTGACCTGCAAGATTTCGAGTCCTCACACAAGCGATCTATTACTTATGGAGATAGTCTAAAATTGACGTTTACAAGGAAAAAATTGATACTCGGAATGTATTAATTTGACGAATTAGAAATGGTGTATCCGATATTAAAAAAAGACATGAAGCAAACAGGAGAGCAACAGGCGCCTTTCGTAGACAAAGCATAAAATGTTTAGAGGTGAATGTATGAAACTTCGTTTATTTGTAATTACGATATAACTTAAGAATCAATAAAAATAGGATAAGAACACGAGTTTCTTTTCATTACTTTCACTAATGGACTGTGGCAACAAGGAATGTGGCGTAGAATGACAAACAACACACAAGGATTCTTTGCTTCCTCGAAGCGGCCGTCTCGGATTAATTAGTTAACTAGTTTACTAAATTTGTGTGGTGGGGAGTGTGTCGATACTTTTGTATTGTTTGCCATTATTTTCACGTACACAATGCTTTCCTAGGCTTTATTCTGTTCCTTCCGATTCGCCTTGTATAATTAGTTACACATAAAATAATTGTGACCGTTCCATTTAGCACATTTAGCTATTCATTCAATAGAGTATTAATAATTTTAGTTAAGTAGCTCATGTATACGTACAAAGTACCCAGTTTTACAGAATTTGCCCCAATTATTGGTCAATGGGACCTGCCAAATTTGAGAAATTTAGTTTTACCTGAAAACTCATACAAGGCTCCTCTGAATCCTTGTATCAAAATCTTTCACTATATATATTTTTAACAACCAAATACCTGAAAAATGTGTGTTAAGTGTGCTTGAGATCGTGAATAGTGATAGAATCTTCGGCTAGATTTGTCGATTTGTACATTTTAACAGATGTGTACTTTGAAAATAACATCAGTCCCTATACTATCCGCATTTTATTAAAGTAAAACTTAATAAAGACCCATCATTTGTTAGCCGTAACAAATGTAAGGAATTTATTTAGAGCTCTTATTTAAGTGTAAGGACGATATTTCATTTAAATTGCCTAATTTTTACTGACCTTCGGGCGCAGTGTCTCCAGCGAAAGGAAAACGCCGCCCCAAATCGACACCCACGCGCAAAAACCGAAGGGGCACAAAGAAAAGAAAAATCGCAGGCTTTGAACTACTTAATCAGGTTTATGCTTCGGCCGCCACCTCGGAGAAAAAGGACTCTAAAATTAAATTGTTTTCTGTTTTTCTCTTGCCTTTCCGAATGTTTTCACCTTTTAATTAAAGAGCCCTCGGAAGCGGCGGAGTAATGCCAAGGAGAAACAAAGCTGAAAGCGGAGCCGGAGGATTCGGACGGTTAAAATAAATAGTTAGGCCGTTGTAAGCGTTTAGTGTTCTTCGTATTTGAATTGCTGACTAATATTCTCTGAAACAATGGAGCGGAAATAAAAAGAAATATTAGAAGAACGTTGTAGATAAATTTGGAGGGAAAAGTAACTTGGCGAAATTATTAAACGATATCTCAAATATATTTAATTTAAATTTATTGAATTTAATTGAATTAATTGAATTAAATTTTATCGAATATCGTTAGCTGTTTAAAGTATAAAGCTGGAGATGACTTTCAATGCCCAAAATGAATTTCGAAGTTCGAAAACGAATTTCGAAAATCATCGAAGTAAGCCTACTGCTTCTAAGAGATATGTTCAGCTTATTTTATAAGAAATATTTTCGGTTTCTCCATTAAGTCAGTAAGAAATTTTGAGAAGAACATTTTAGTTTGATCATTTAGGTATGTTACACCTTTTTATTCATTTATTATTTCGCAAATTCTCACAATTACTAAAGCTTCGTCTTATGACTCAATGCTTATTACATATCGGTCAAAATCGGTCAATTTAATTATTGAATCGAATCATGACATAAAAATCTAAGTAACGTGTTCTTCGAAATATTATCCATAATTGAATTCCAGAAGAAGCTATTCAATATAACCTTCATTATCTTTCCTGAAGGGTACCCCAAATAAAAGCCTTTCTTCCTGTCGAATTACTCTCCAAAGTTCGTAAACATTTTCCATTCATAATCCTCCCTAACTCGCAAAACCTACTAAATTCCTTAAAATATAGTAAATCACTACACATACGTACGCATTTGAATTCAAGCGGCAGCAGAAAACTTAATTTCAATTCATAAATCGTCCGCAAGATTTTGCCGTAAATGCCGTCAAACTATTTCCCAACATAACTAACAACCTACGCGTACACGCAGTTTTCTCTTGTCCCGGTCGTCATTCAGCTACAGCTATTCATTGCTTCCCCGATCGTGACTCTTAATAACGAATTACAATAATTAACGTTGAAGTTACGACATGTTCGATTCAGTTCGCATTCTTTATCGGTAATTGCCGAGGGGTGCGCTCGACCAGGTAGCGTTCGGGTTGTTCAATAAATTCTTAACGGAAAGGTATATACCAGCTTTGTAAAGGAGAACCACCGTACGCTGGTGTGTCGTACACAAGAGCGCGTATACCTTTAGGATGCGGAATACTTCATTATGGATGGCGAAAAGTTAGATTGAATTACTGAGTCGGAAGAATTTAAATCTAAAAATTGAAAAATGTATTACAAGGATTAGCTTTTCATTCTCATGTCGTAAACGAGCTACTATATTTGCCGTCGATGTTAATTGATGCGGTTCCTCTATCATTAGATCAATTACGTTAGCTTTGCCTTCTTCATTAGATCAGCTTCGTGAATGATCCCTCGAGGTAGATTTCGGCTTTTGGATATTCCAATTCGATTTTTAAAAGTCCCATTCCTGCAAATGCTATACAGTCTTACAGTACGTGGACGACAGTTTCTGTAGAATCTACATGTTGTCTCCTCTGTCAAGCTCTGGTTGCTCATGTGTTAGCAGGTCCACTATTATTCTAACGGACTTCCCCTCTCCGTCTCTGCTTAGTAGGTCCGCCGTAAATGCAGGCCTGTGTCTCCGACTTGGAATATTCTTCCGCCAATCTCAAGATTTCTTATTTTTCCATTCTATAGTAGTTGCTTTAGCTACCGTATATGCTTTTCTTGCAGAGTGCCTTGGGCTCTTCTCGACAGTAGAAGAGCCTGTTTGAGCTAATTTGTCTGCTTTACATTACCTCGATGGGCTTCGAGTCTTGGTACCCAAATCGGGGTCATTTTAGTTCGGCTTTCCAGCCTGTTGAGCGCAGTCCTACATACCTAGTATACCACCTTTTTCACTGCTTGCCTGTCCGAATAGATAGCAATAGATCAATAATTAACGTTTTGCCTTTCCAATTCTTCAATACACCCCATCACTGTTGCTATTTCGGCTTGAAATACTATGATGCCTCTGACTCCAGTCTCTGTCTTTGAGCCGTTTGTGTATCAGATAGATTTGACTTTAGGCAGGCATTTCTTCCATTCTTTTCAATCTGGTAATACAGCTTTAGTTTTTTTCGAAGCTATATCTAGAATTGATGGTGTCACTGCTTGTTATCAGCCCCCCCTTGAGTTTCTCTAACAGTTTCTTTTAATCTGCACTATGCGATCTAATTATATGAAGTTAATCATTCATTAGTCTGTAGATTGTTAGCCTGGCCTGCCCTTGAGTATCTTAACGACGACTTCCAGAGCAGCTACCGGCGTGGTTTTCATGGCTCTTGTGGCGCACAGATATGCTAGTGTTTGTATGCCACTAGTCGCCATATTACCTTTACCTGCAATGTCTTCGTCCACCATTCCAACAAACTGTGTTACCATTGGTTTGATGACCTTCATATATAACCTTGGCATCATTTTTGGGATTAATCCCCACGTTCTTCCACACAACCTTCTACAACTGTCTAAGGCAACAGTAGATTTGTTGTTGGTTTTGTTGATGTGAGAGCTTCATATAAGTGTTTGATCGAAGGTATTTCGTTCCTTTAACGAATGAAATCTCTGCTCTGCTCTGCTTCAATTAAAACTTCGCCGCCATTGGAGTCAAGTGTTATTTGATGTTATGGCAAATAAGTTCAATATTTCAATGTTCTTGTATTTGCCAATTTTTAAAAATTACTCTAAGTAAGAAGGTCTGTTCCGAATTTTAAATTACTTGAATATCCTTAAGATATATGTAAATGAAACCCAAGCACCTCATATTGTTTCTTTAATTGAAGATGGACGAAGCCAACGGTATGTTGCGACAAGACTTGGGTTTAGTTGTACCAAAGTTTAACGGGTGTGTAAGCATTACCAGCAGATTGGCTTTTTTTAAGGAAAAGGATCAGGACGAGAAAAGTTCATTTCTCAACGGGACTATCGTTTTACTGCGTTACGAATGGCAACTTGAAAGCTTTCTGATCAGCGACTGCCCATCGAACACACCGACTTGAATTGGCTTGAATTCGTTGAAACTGGTTTTTAAAGCAATGCGCAAATTGCTTATTTGGTGCTGATGGTCTGGATCGACTATGGAAGAGACCAAAAGAGCATTATGCCGAATGTAACTTTTCTTATCACGTAAGTTTTCAAGGAGGAGGAGTAAAGGCCTTGGCTGCTGCATTTATTGGCGATGGATTTATTCTAATGCATGGTAATACTCGCTCCCATGTAGGGCAGAACAGTTTCTGACTACACTCAAAAAGTGTAAATAGCAATGAGTGGCCTTCTCTTAGGTCCCATCTGAATCCGATCGAGTACATTTGAGACGATCTTAAACAGTACGCTCAAACTCGATATCCCTTCAATCCAATGTCCGAGAATTAAAAATTGCACAGGCAGACAACAGAAATGTGGGAAGCTGTACCTTAATCTCTCCAAAAGCTATAAGAGGTATGAATGGAGGAATGCAGGCAGTAATAAGAGCAAGAGGAGGAAGCACGTTTTATTCAAAGATGCTTGAATAATGTGTTTTATTTTGTTAATATTCAATTGTTTTGCTGCTTATTTTTAGTTACTGTAATTTAACTTTGTACGTTTGTTAATAATCTTATATTTTTATGTTGTTCTACCAGTGCTAATTGTATGGGCTTTCCAGTGTTTAATTTGTTAACAAATTGATTAATCCTAAAGCGCTTTTATTAAGTTTTAAACAGTTAAGGTGTTTATTATTAAATAAAATTGAATTATTAGGTTGGATCGGTTTTTTTACTCGCCAGTATATTTACCTAATTTCGCTTAATACTGCTTTCTTTTTACAGCAAATGATGAATGAGGGAATGAATTTCGAAGGAAACTTTCCATTCTAAGTCAACAAGCACTTAGTTACTCCGTCATCCAGAAAAAGATAAAATAGTTATCCAATACACTTCCCCTGTAGAAACCTTTAAAATAATTTGAATTGCACAACCCAATAGTTACCGCTACTGCATTTAAACATAAAAGAAAGCTGCCGCATGCAGCTTGCACGCCTCTAAATCATATTTATGCATAAAAATAATGTTAAAAAAGAAACAGTCCATATCCTCACATTACCCTTGTAACCGTAAATCTGCGGCACCAGGAAATTTTTACGTTTAACGTCGTACAATTCCGGATGCGAAGCGCACCAGACGCGACCGAAATCCGAGCAAGTTTTCCTTTTTCTCCGTAAAACAGTCGCAGCACTAAATCATAACTTATTATCGCAGGTAGCGGTTGTAATAGTGTTAGTAACTGTTAATACTACGTGATGCTGCGTCGTACAGTTCGGGAAATACACTTCCTGGAGAAGAAAAACCGTTTTATGTTCGTCCTGAATGGATGTTACGTTGAATTTCCGATGCAATTTACCGAAAATTGAATTTATGCCGTCCGATTTAAGTTTTCCTGTTTTTTTTCGTTCGCTTATGTATATCGTCGAAAAGGATGTAAAGTAACTCATTTTAATCATATTGAATCAAAAATTATCCAGAAATAAACGTAACGAATTTGATGTTATTCGCAATAAGATGTTAATGATGTTGCATCCGGTGTACTACACAGCTCTATATTAGGGTCGCTATTGTTTGCCATTTTATAAACGATGTAGCGTGCAATATACTGGGCTTTATGACTTTATACGCTGATAATATGATGAAATGCTCTTGAAAATAGCGTTGCTACACACAAAAGAGAAAATTACATTAATAAAGAAAAAAGAGAAAAGCTATGCAGATATTATATACAAAAAGCAAAGTTGAGATTTCTGTGCCATTATACAAGCAAGTATCTGCATAAAAAACATATTAAATCACAAATTTAAGTAATTAAATCAAGAATCGTGTCTTACATTACCTGGAATAGAAGGGACATTTAAGTTCTTTACGACATACAGTAGACCGCTGTATAATCGCGCGACGTTACATGAAATTGATAATAGTACGATGTGCGATAGGAAATCTAATATTAATACTGTGCACATCTGTTCTAAAGCTTTATCTAAGAAAGAGATGCGGCGGAATCTCCGATGTTAGAATTTTATAATAGAAGCGGTACTGATGCGGGCAGCGACGAGAACGTATATAACAAATGCAGCAATTTTTAAGTTTAGCACATATTCTTTGTGCAGCAATACTAACAAGACAAGGTCCATAAACAACGTCACAATAGTTAATGTGCGACAAAATGAGTACATCAGTTAACCATTTCCTGGATATAACAGATAGACCACTTCTATGAGAGTAGAGATACTTTAAATCGGTATATGTCCCGCGGATACACACGAATGTGACCCCTAAATTTTAAGTCAGAATTGATTAGATTCTAATAGACTTAGGGAAGGACAAAGAAGTGTTGTCGACTTTGATTATGAGATTATTAGTAACTAGCTCATCGTACTTTGTACTAAAGAGTATCACAATTGCTTTAATGGTGTTTGTACGCGAAATGTGGTGCGTAGAAAAGTTTATATTTCGACCAAGATCAAAATTAATGTGATCGCTAACTAGTGACAAATCAGTGCGCTCAAATTAATAACAAATCTTATTATCCGAATAAAGGTGATCATTAAGTTTTAAGCAAGTATGCAGATTCGATGTGTAAAGTGAAGAAAGTAAATGTCCTAAAATTGAGCCCTGCGGTACACTACGGTGTATTCGACACCCTACTATGCAAAGTGACTTGGTGGCAGCGATAGGATAGATAATTACCGTACCAAAAGCGCAAAAGAAATCAAGCATAACATGATATGTAAATTTTCCCGAATCAGCAGACGTAAGAATATCGTTCACTACTGCTGGAAGAGCGGAGGTACAACTGTAGCCCGTAGCAGGTAAAATATTATGGTGATTGATGGATTGATAGTAATTTTTCAACGAATTTCGACAACACGCACAGAAAGATTTTGATGGGTTGCAGGCCCGAGAATTCTTCTGGACGTGACAATAAACTAATGTTTTTTAATACAGAAGACCTACATATTGTATATTAACACTACGAGGGTGATGTCAGTTTCAAGTTGTTGATTGCTGTTTACTACTTTCGACTATAAATTAAAGAGTATTGTTTCATAATTGAAAAAGGCCCTACTACTAGCTAAAATGAAGAAGATGTACATTATGGAACCCTTAAGGTATGTATTATCAAAAGTGGATACTTTTTATGAATCAGGATATTCCAACAAAATACAATTTGTACTTATAGGCTTCAGTAAACTATTTTCATGGGAAGTAAAACTTTTTAACAAACGTTATAATACAAGAAATTCCAATTTTGTGAGATCTAACAGGTTAAACTGCACAGCGTATCGCCGATATTGTCTACAAGTTGGTAGCAAGATATGCAATCATTTGCCTAACAACTCGAAACTATTGTCACGACGGAAGTTTGGATCCGAACACAAACAGATGCTTTGGCGAAAATGATTTTACAGCATTCAAGAATTCTGTTAATGTACAGTGGCCAGTTTATGTTTTGTCTCCCCCTTGCAACGATTAAATATCGATACTATTTTCCGCGTGTCAATGCCAAGTACTTAGGTTGAGTAAATAAAATAGTTTATTGAGAACACCCGACATAAACTAAAATGGGAGTAATAAAATCTAAAATCTGGTAGAAAGTTAGCTACATCGTCTCAAGGGGAGACAAAACATAAACATATCACTGTACATTGTAATATTTACAGTTGCTCTGCTTGGATATTGAGGTGCACAATTGTGATTGGTGCCATATTTTAACATGTCTTGCTCTATTGTAATATATGTTACACTGTATTCGAAACCTCTGTTTATAAATAAAGCTTATCTACCTATTATATATTCATAGTTACCATTTATTTTTTCACGCTGTATTAATTTGCGGCAAAGAGGAGAATGTTATTTATTCGACAATTACCTCGTAGTTCTAATCTTATTAATTCATAAGAAACATCTTGTACCCCAATTGTATACGATCGAATTATTATGCAAAGGTAGGTCCATTCTTCAGTATTGTTTTATTAATTTTGCTGCCGAGTTAACTGGAAAACTACCTAGTTCTCGACAATATGCTTTTGTACCTCAAAAGGTATATTCTTATAAAGTAAATACCCAACGTCCCACCGGTTGTAACTGACCCTGACAAACAGAGGCTCTAAAGCGAAATGGCTACCTGCTGTTATTAAATTCCGAGCATAGCTTCTACTACGCATTAGCCTATTCTTTATTAAATCTAGTTTACATAATCTTATTTACCTTATAATTAAAAGCTACTTTTCATAATATTATGCTGTTTTTACGAACTCCATAGAAGCATTGCTCCTGAAGTTAAGGTGTTAATGATAAATAACAACAACAAACCCACTAAGTTGGTACCAACATTTAAAGAATTAAAAAAAAAGATTTTATTAATAGAACATTATTATTTAAATAAAGTAGACATAGAAAATAGAACAATTAAATTTGTTCATACATCAGAATGCTGGTACTTAACGGTACCATATTAGGTACCGTTGATTTTTCAGCTACAACATGGCAAATTTGTTAACTATTCGAAAAATAATCCAAACATACAATTGCCATATCGACCATTCTGGTAAACAACACGAAATATCGCTTTTTGTCACCTGAAAAATATATGTAATAATAATACCTTTACGTAATTCAGTGCTCCCAGATGCTTGGAGGCTAGACTATCGTCCAAAGTGTTCGAATCATTACTTCCTCAATACATCTTATACCACACAAGATCTTTCCCTTCAATTTACCAGCATAGATTTATTCCTCGCAGAGCATCAACTACCAATCTTGCGATAATCGCTCAGGAAATAGCCGAACCTCATAATAGTGGACAACAAATGGGCGTAATTTATACAGACTTCTCCCGTGCTTTTAACGGGATAAATCATGGAATATTGTTGCAAAAATTAAATCATTTTGGATTTTGGATGATTGCTCTTATGAAGTCTTACCTTTCCAATAGAGCAAACAACATATTTATTTCGACATCTGGTGTTCTACATGAATTCAACTTAGGTACACTACTTTCTAACTTATTTACTAATAACTTCATTGCATCGCTTGATTGTCTAGTTTTGACTTACGTAGGTGGTCTAAAGAAATATAATTGAGTACTTCGAGCACTAGATCTTCTTCGGAGAAATTTAAATGAAATTAATAGGTGGTGCGTGGATAACAGTCTGAATCTCTAGAAATTTGGGAGTTGAGGTTGATGAAAAGTTGTGTTTTATATCATCCTTTCGATTTATAACTTAAACTGTAAAATTTTTATTCTTTGCATCGATCTTGAGCAAACTCGAATATGCTGCTATAATATGGTATCCATTGTATGAGGTACAGATCTTCTTAAAATTTCTGAGTCATAAGTGTGATGACGTCCATCCGGGCCGTGATACATGGCTTCATTTCTGTCGCCGAGCGAAGAAGATCATTGAGTGCAGAATTCATGAGTGGGATTATTTTATTCAGAGTCGACGCTCTAGAGTTACTGTCAGAAGTAGACTTACTAGGTTCTAGGTTACATAGTACGACTAACATTTTATACAAAGGTTTTACTAGCCTAATCTGCGACCTATAAAAGCTGGTGAAGAATCCGAGAAAGAGGTGAGAACGGATTTATGATATACAGAATTTGGTCCTTAAAATTGTATTGGTTCCAATAGCTAAAAAATTTATATGAAACTCTAACACTGGTTTGTGTCGTTTCATATAATTTTTTTAGCTATTGGAACCAATACAATTTTATAATACAATATATATACAATATTACAATATATATAAAGAATATCACCTGTAGCGTATGTTCGCAAGAACAAAAGCTTTACTTCGAGATTCTAGAAACAATTGTGAATTATTCAACGCGAACATGAAGCAAGCTTGTCAATTAAATGAAATCGACGAGCGAAATCCGATTGCATTTTATGTGTATCATAACGAATGCAGCGAATAGATTGTTTTCGAATTCTCCGCCGGATATCCGATATAGCCAGGGTCGCAATTCTCCTATATCTCTACATACCTACAACCTACTACCACATGCACACGAAATGTACGCGAAGAAATTCAAATCGTATTCTTGACGGAAATCGGCAGGAACTCTTTACTTATTTACAGTCGCAAAATTGAATCCTGAAAATCGACATGTGCATGCAGCGCCGGGATTATTGCAGCTTACGTTCTGGACCGGCAGACGGCTTCTTAGAAAAGAAACAATTTCGCGCCGCTCCGTTTCGTCTTTCGATTCTAAATTTCACGTACGTCAATTTCCGAACACAACAGAATGAACTGCAAGAACAAAGGAAGTAGTGACTTTCGTGTCAATGTTTCACATGAATGCAAAATGCTCTTCGCTGCAAAGCGTCTTGACGCAAATAAAAGATTTCCTTCTTGTTTCGGTTAAGAGTACAATAACCTTCTATCAATTGAACAACAATGGAGATGGGGTACGATACTCTACACATTCTATTTGTTACAGTAGCATTCACGGAAATGTACAGTTGTACATTTTATTTACTTTGAGTAAAGACGTTTACGGCTGTAAGTAGCAGTGGCACGTGGTGGTGAATTTGGACAGACTAGGTTTAAATTCTTCTTATTGTATTGTGTTGTTTTAAACAGCAATACAGCTTTTTATTAAAAGGAACGGCTGTAGCTAGTGTGCCGATTCGGAATCCAAATTCGGTCCTGATTGACGACAGAGGATAGCCTGATGCTGAAGTTCATTAGAGACGGAAAAAATATGTAATATGCTACTGCTGCTGCTTCTTTATTGGTAATTGAGCGATTCTCCGTATAGCATACAGTGCAGAAGAAAGCTTTTTACAGAGAGCATCAATTTCAGCTCTCCAGGTTAATCTAGTGTCCAAGAATACTCCTAGTAGTTTTCCTGATCCTGCGCCCGTAGGTGTCCCACTTCGGTTAGATGTAAAAGCTAATTGAACTGTTTTTCTTCAGTAAGGAGAAGTTTGTTCGACGCAGACTAAGAGGTAACTTCAGATAACATCACTAAAGATAACCAAGGCGGATGAAATTACTACTTTTTTGAAGAGACTCGACCATCTCGTGTCTATTCGTCTCACGAGAATGGGTTCGTGTTGCCTACTGGTTTCTCCGAGAGGCGACAAAACACGAATCTGTCTAGTCGCTGCCAAGAGGTAATAATTTCACCTGCCTTTTTGCTTCTAATTGTTGATCATTTAAGCTTCTGCACAAAAGTATGGTGTCATCAGAACCTGTCAAATACATGTCAAGTCATGTGCTGATGACTATTAGATCGTTGACGAAGAGAGAAAACAGCAGGTCACTCAAAAGGGATCACTGCGCCGCTGTGTTTGGTATTTTTTATTTCTATCGATATACCATTTGCGGTTTTCAAAATAGGAACGTAGTAATTGCGAGATATGACCACAGATTCCATAATGTTCTATCTTTTAGGAAGTCCCAAACAAAGTTTAAAATTGTCATAACAGCGTCCATGGTAGATCGGTCCGTGCGAAAACCAAATTGGTTGTGGGCCAGTAGCTTGTTTTTTCTCGAAAAAGGATACAAAACGCGGCAGGAGGGCAACCCCTGAGAATTTCGAAAGTACTAGTAATATTGAAAAGGGTCTATAGTTGCTGGAAATTTTAGGATCTCCGGATTTATATCTGGGTACAACTTTGGATGCTGTTCATGTGTGTCATCTACATTTCCTTGTTGTGACTTGATGTATTATCTTAGGTTATAAATAAATAAAAAAAGTCAATTTTACAGCAAAGCGTGTACTGCCATCTACGATCAGTGACTAATAAGTTTACTAAATGGATCCATCAAACTCAATTATTATCTTAGGCTGTAATAAATAGAAAAAGTCAATTTTACAACAAAGCGTGTACTGCCATCTGCGATCAGTGACTAATAAGTTTACTAAGTGGATCCATCAAACTCAATATGTTTAAAAAATGTAGATTAAACATTTTAATGAGAAAAATATTAATGCTTTTTAACAATACAACAAAAAAAAAGTATTATCAGATAAGAGGCAATGTGTACAAAAGTATGGAGCAGAATCTTTATTGTTTCAGGTTACAGGGAGGGGTTGATTGGGACAATCGTTCCTAACGACTTTCTCTGGAAAATTCTCAAGATTACCTCGGGATAATTTGTCATTTAGGACCTCTGGGATAAATACTTAAGCAAATAAAAGAATTACTGGGTAAACTGACTGAGTTGTAATGATATAAAGCTTGTGAAATAATACTTCAGCACACTTCTACATCTGATGAAAGCTCGGGGGCCACGAAAATTAACGAATCGTCTAGTGGTGTCAGAACGATCCCTCATTGGTAAAGTTCGTCAAATATCACGCGCTTCACAGACGTCGGTATGAGAGTAGTCGTTCAGGGACGTGATTCGTAATACATGCGCAAATTTATGTTTCGCATGTTAGAGTATACGATGGAGTGGGAACACGGGACGACCTTGTTAGCGATGTAAGTATAGAAATAGATAGATTTATTTTATTCTATTCTGAAAGAATGAAGAAGAAGAAGACATCAGGAAGAGAATTTTTAACAGCAACAAAGTTTCGATACTAGGCAGAAAACAACCCAAAAGAAATGCACGAACACAAATTTCATGACTAAATGGTAAAAGTGTGGTGTGGTGTGGTGTGTCGACATTTGGTACGATCGTCCTATACTTTTCTGAAAAAAGCGGCCACATCCGTATAGTGCCATTGCTGTTTTACAGTGCTTATGCCCGAATCGCTTGATATCAAAGACTAGCGATATTGCAACATCCAGCTCTCATTGTCCTCAACACTAAGGTGTGCTCGACCTAGCTCCAAGCACTCCTTGAACTCAAAGAGAGAATTCACGAAGAGATCAATTCGATAAACGAAGATTTACCCGAACGCATTATACTTATCTAAGGGATGTTATCTTTAAAATGTTATTACAAACTTCCAGAGCTGCGCTTTTAAATTTGAGTAATAATTGGTCCAAATATATTTTTTACTTCTTCACAGTGCCCTTGCACAACATTTATTATAGCAAACTAAACGTATTATCTTTACACCGTTCTATTTTAAGTCGGTAAATTCTTCTGGAAGCTTATTTAAAATCCGCTACATGAATTTCCAGATAAGGAAGCCTGAGGTATAATTTTTAATGCATATTCTATTTTGTAAGTATTTTCATAATATGTGTACATTACCTGCGTATCCGGTAGACCGTAGAAAAGTATGAAACTACATTAATTAAAAACCCTCCTTTATTTTTGTTCCCGTTCTAGGCAGCTTTTCTTTGTTCAAAACAAAAGAAAACCCTACAACTCGGTCACGAGGTTATATGGAAACTTTAAAATGAACTCCGCACTGTAAATTTTTATGCGCAAAGTACACGTATGAAACTGCTGTTTTATTAGCATCTAGTAAAAGTTGAAATTTTATCGTATACGTCATGCATTATGTATACAGTAAACGTATGACAGTAAGTACGCTGCATTAAAACTAGCGAACTCCAAATTTAACATACTCAACGTAATGTAATTAAATAAGTTACACCACAGAAGAGGATACCTACTCCTTTAAGTTTTAACTATGTTAATGATGATTTTTTACGTCATCGTACAAGTTGTTAAAGGATTAAAACAAGCGCATGAATTTGTAAAATCTCTTTTTATTACAGCTGTAAATGCAATGTACTGTTGATATCAAAAGTCGGGAATTATGTTTACAGTTACTGAATATTGTATGCTGTGATTTACATTTATTAAAATTCCTGTCAATTTCTCCACATAGATAGGTTTATTCTATATTGCAATTCAATGCCTAGTAATGGGTTAAATTTACACGGTAGAATTATTACTACTATTACTAGAGATGGCGATCTCTGTTGGCACGCAGCCTCGCAGACAACTCGACTAACTCGCTTCGCCTGCGGAGTATGTACTAATATTACACATGAAGAAGAAGTAAACATTGTTAACTATGTTGTAAAATGCGTACGGTAAAAATTTTATTTACAAAGGAGGCATGAAGTTAAGAAAGCAAGTTAGCACGCAAAGTTGATGTATGTATACCGGTTCAGTTGAGTACAATTGTAACCGTCCCTCCCAGAGAAGGCAGTAAAAAAAAGGAAATTATATGTTTACCTTTCTCTACTGACTCTGCTGGATGCAGACGAAGATGTATCATCATCATCTAGCGAAGTAATATTTGCGTATTTAAAATCCTCCATCTCACAGCCTTCACTATCGGGTATGTCACCTATAACCTTGCTTATACCTAAATCGCATTTTCTGCAGATCCGGATTTTTATTGAGAACGATTGTAAATTTCTGTGATACTTGTTGACCTGTATTATCCGTCAAGTTTTCCAGAAGAGCTTTCATCTTATCGAGAAGTGTTTCCGATAAGGGTAATACCCTATTTTGCAATTTTCCAAGAGATTCACAGATTCAACAGAACGCAAATTTCCGCTATATCTGCTTCAATTTGATGATTAGAAATAGTTCTTGGCCTATTTTAATAGCTTCAACATCTTGTAATTTCAATGTCGAAATAAAAGATTTGATACTCTGAAAATGTTTGCAGTAATACGATGCTGCTGCAAGCCAGGATAGAAGTTCCTGAATCGGCAAATCCGTTTAAAAGATTTGAGAAACTTTCTTAGTGTTAGCTATGAGTTGGTCTACTCTTGGATAGTTGAGTCGATGAGTACGAAACGCATGTAGTAAACATGTTACGTGAAGGAGCTGCGGAAAATCTGTTTTTAATAATCTACCAACTTTAGTCATATTTGCGGCTCGATCAATGACAAATATGCTTAATTGCCTTCGTTGTACATTACCAAATTAACAGCATCTTTTATCACTTGCACTATAGTTTCTGCCTTCATATTTATAAGACGTTTGCTGCACAAAAGAAATGGTATCAACGGTTCATCAACGTTTAGAGTACGCATTATAACATGTGCCTTTGTTAGCGTTTCTTGTTACGTCCATGTTTATCCATATTTTCTCATTTTTAATAATATCCTGTACGGCATTTCTAACTTGTAATGTTACGCTATCGCAATTGGTTTCTGTTTGGTAATTTCCAAGCAGGAACATATTTTTCCCTAAATGAACGCATTGCCCCTTACTCCACGATGGTTTGTGGGATATTACAAACACCTAACATGAGTATAAAATCTGTCATTAAAATCCGGTATGGTAATCATTTTTTTACATTTTCCCTGTGTTTCGCTGATTCCACGTGCCGTTTGCACTGTTGTTCGTTGTAAACCATAAGGATCACATTGCAAGCATCACATTTTCCGGAACCGCTATTGTGTATGTATTTTTTGGTCTCGTGTATTCCATGCGTTCTGTGTTGTCGTTTACGCAATATATAACAATTAAAATTTTGGTAACCAGTGTTTGTTATTACGCAAACTGGGCTAGGCGGGAGTGTCAAATTATCTCGCTACCAAGCAAAATCATCGTAACAATCCCCATACTGTGAATTTTTAGTTCCAAAACCGTAAATTGTTCCTATTGTTTATTGTTATTATATCTTCCAATTCTCATACCTTCTTTACATTGTTTTCTCTCATTTTAACTCGTTTTGTTAATTGTTGCTATTTCTTTCTTTCATTGAACTTTATAGCGACTAATTAATTATGGTAAATTTATTTAAATTCTTTAATTTTTAATAATTAATATGTCTGGTTTTTGTATTGTTACCTTTATGACGGAGCATGCAAAATTGTTGGATCAAATTTAATATTATGTAAATCTGGCAACAATTATCACCTTATTTGCTGCCCTATTTATCCTTACTTAGCGCAAAGCTAACATATTTACGACTATGCGCAGTGTTCATTATGTCCCACCTCGTAGTAATTGTTATCAATTTCTCCCAATATTAAAATTAGGTACTTACGCGGTCCATGCAGAGGCTATTGAAAAATCAACAATATAAAAAATGAAAACCACACATTCTATCAGAAACTAACTAATTTAAACAAACCTACTATAATAAAGATTGATAGTGTAAAGAGGGAACAGCAATTAACGAAACAAATTCAGTTTTCTAAACTATTAACACATAATTTTCGCGTCATCGAACGTTACAAGCAGTATTGTCTGATAATAGACATTTTTCAAAAAAAGTATCTAAAAATTCAATGTCAATCAACGACTAAAGCATTGTATTTGTTTAAAACAGACATAGGTAACTACAAAACTACTTTGAAGAGAATAAGCAGGCAATTGAGTTCGAAAAGTTAAGGAAAACGAGCAGAAGGGATTTATATGAAAAAAATCTAGTGAAAAGGAGAGAAAACAGGGTTTCAAAGACGAATTTTAAGAAACAGAGACTTGTAAATATCATTAACTTGATTTTTCATTTACTGGAACACAAATATTACTACGTGGATCTTTTATGTAAACACTGGCAGTATTTCATAATTGGAATAAATGACGTCGTATTGGATTCACCTTGTATTTGCTCAAGTTAAATGACTTCTAAAAAGGTTATAATCATTTAACTTAAGTGATTTTTGAGTACTCAGAATTTGCTCGCTAAATCGGAACATAAATTAATAATAACATCGAAGTATCGTGCTAAATAGTAAATATATATATTTTCACTTATTATTCACAATTGATATAAATATGTCAATATCTGAAGCAAGCAGAAGAAAAGCGAAGCTAAGTAAATACCTCTTCGTACTACGAAATAATTAAAAAGGCAGCGACATACAGGAAAGAAGAAATAAAAACAAGTTAAAATCAAACGAATCTCTAAAAGACACTCCAATCCAGAACTCCTTTATTTATTGCTGCAGACGGTGGATAACGTAAACAGCAGAGAATGGAGACATTGGGCTAAGTAAACACAATGTTCATACAATAGCAACAAGCGGAATGCCCGACAACGTAAACAACTCGCACAGGTCGATGGCGTAAACAGTTCTTGGTGACGGTCAATAAAAGCAATGTTGCTGTTAAATAATGTTAATCCTCCAGAAGAACAATTGAAGAGCAAGAATAGATCAACTTTTTTGTCGTACACATGCTGCCCAACGTAACTCTATTAATTCAACCAATTGACTAGATCGTAACATAGAAGACTTACCAAACTACACTCTCGAAAATGTATATTTACTTCGAATCTTGACAATACCTAAGCCTTCGTATTGACTTTGTCAATACGTCCCTTCTTGGACTATAGCACTATATTACTAGTGTTCTTGCTTTAACACTTATCAAAACCCTTTCTGCAATTGAACAACCCCAATTGTATGGTTTAATATAGATTGCAAATGCGATTTTTTTCTGTTGTGATGATATCTTCTCGAGTGGTATAGCATGGTTTCCTTCTTGAACTTTACTATAGGAAGGAAATTTTTCTTTATTATTCTCCGTGATAATAATACTAATCCGGAGTGAGTTTTGATTCAGCGAACTCAGAAGCAGCTTTTTCTCCAAAGTTGATTACTAGATTTTAGACTTTCTCTGCAAGCTCTGCGATATTTTTTTGCACGCCCTGGTGTTGAAAATATTATTCTGCATGAAGACTCATCTGAGTAGCTCATGCTAATTCAGCAGAACTGGTTTCTGATCTTAGTTTCTCAGTTTTTCGGAGCTTAAAACGTCCACTATTTTCTAAAAACTCAAGAGTATGTTGAACTTCTACAATTTGAAGTTTAAAACATGGAAACACTATTTTTGAGTTTAATTACGACTGGCTGTGAGCTAGAACTCCGTCTTTCTTTCGTTGGACAGTCTTTAGCTTAGACTCACTATCGGAAGTTAAATGTAAAGGTTGGAGCCTTAATCTTACTTATATATTTTTCTGGGCAGTTAGTTTTATCAACTGGATATCTTAGTTAATTATTGCATTTATCTTCAAATTTTATACAAGGATTTGAAAACATTGTGCTCTTCCACTAAAAGTAATATCGGCTGATAATCTAACTTAATAATTTGGGGTTTTGGCCAGTTTTCGGAATTTGTCTTACTGTGCGATGAGTTTTCGGCGTTACTTCATTGGTTTATATATGGGAGACTCCCCTTCGTAAACTTATCTCCCTACCTCCGAGATTTCCTCGGAAATTTAACTTCATCCACCAGAGGATAACTTCACTTGGCCTAATTAATATTTTCTCAAGTTAAAAACCTGTATTTAATCAGCTGCCAAGTGTGCTAGGTAACATGCACGTCTCTCGAAGTTGTAGATAAACAGTGATGACACTTTGCGGTTACGCTAAACGGTAAACCTTAGCATACATTGCAGATTTCAATGAAGCTTGTGATTTGAAATCTGTAGTCCTATGATTTTGGATAGTTGGATAGTTTCTTTGGATTTTACATAAACGGTTTTTCTGTTAGCTGCCGCGTGGTGGTTTCCTTAGCAAGTTGTTCAGATTAAAAAGAGAAACATATCCGTATAAAGAAAACCACAATGTAATGCAAAACTTTCTGAAGTAAAATCCTAGCGAATTACCAAAAATTACGTCAGTATTCATTTCATATTTACCCATTCGGTTAACTTGATGAATGCTTCGTTAAACGAGCGTGATTTTCCATTCAGGATCGGACTTGAAATCCCCAAATGTAATATACGTACGTACGCTCATATCTACATATACATAGTATGCATGCATAATACCCACTAACACGAAGGCGCACGTCGCATTTAATGTACAGACGTGGCGGCCATACAGGTTGTAGAATAGGACATCGGAGAACGTTCTGTTCGACTTCCCCTTCGGTATGATTAATGTGCGGTAGTATCCGCACGTCGCTGAATTAAACAAATTGATACCACTCAGACAGCAGCGGAAATAATATTACCGCTAGCAATACGACTACAAGTGCCGCTCGCCGCGTTTCTGTTATTATGAGTAATAGATTCTATGAAAGGGTGCCGGGTTGAGAAAATCATTTAGGCAAGGGTTACCACGTTACTCAATTAAAAAGCACATTGAATATATAATTGGAGCTTTTTTCAGCGCTTTGCAATGTTTCTTCTTATAACAAAATTATATGTACGTATTTATTAATAATTATAATATATAAAGATTAATCAATTTAATTTAATGTAATGATTTCAAATTCGATTCGATTCGATCTCACACTGTCCGCTAAGGTTTTCCGTCTTGCGTGGCAAAGTGTAATAAATGAATATGCATGTTCCCAAGTGAACTTGACGACCCATTTAATTTGAAAAATAATTAATAATTATTTTTTGCTAAATAGAACTAACAACACAAAAGTATCGGGACACTCCGCACCACACAAGTTTAATTGATTAATCCGAGACAGTTGTTTCGAAAATATATCGGTCCTCATTTTCAGCCGAAGACCTAGTTCGGTATGTCCTTGTTTCCTCAGAATTATCGTTAGCTAGTTGTGCATTTACTGATTTGAAACTCCAGTGATAGAGAGACGCTGCTACATGATATTAGGGGTATTAAAGGTGCTTCCAGGCTGGTGTAACCACGTGCGTTAGTTCTTAAGCTGTAATAATATTTTTATACCGTTACTTTCGTAAAGATTGTTTTTTTCTTTTCCTGGTTTCCCGTTATTCTCTTCCCTTTAAACCGTGCTAGAGCTAGCATATCGGCAAGATTGATAGCCGAAATTACGTTCATTGTACTGATTCATTTTACTTGGTATTTTGATTACTTCTCAATTTATTTAAATTTTGCATTGTTTTAGCAGTGTATTGTCTTCAATATTTCCTGTTTATTTCAATCATCAAATTTGTAAAGGTCATCATGTTGTCTGCAGTATTTCTATATTTTATCTTGAGCCATCCGCTTTAAATAGTATTTTCTGACCTTAATATTGATGATACTTACCTCAATGGCAATATTGTTTTTATTATCTAGAATTTGTTGCTCCTGTATTGATGTTGTACGTACTGCCACGTGCAGTAAAAATTTAAGAATTATCTTGAGGAGTTTTCGGCATTCTTGATAAGATGGATTCAAATCCAACATTATTCAGTGCAGTTTTCTTCAACTTTGTCATACGAAATACCTCAATTTTTCTAATAATCATTCACATTGCAGCTATCACCCGTTGTATCTTCTATATTCCCGTTATTTTCGTACAAATTCGCAAATGCTACAAATATATTTTTTTATTTATCCGGAAGGACATTTCAAATTTTAATTTGATCAGTTTATTGATGTTATCATTTTTTATGTTCGGCTTCGCTTTCCTGTTCATGAACAAATATTGTCTTTTATATTTTTATTGTATTCTTGAATGTTGGCAACCACCTAGACTTAACTTATTACACTACCTGATGAAGCCAGTTAATCATCCTTAGGGAGACAGAAACAAATATTCTGATCCAGGCTTCTAGCAGCCATATCTGGATGATAGGTGCTTATACAAGTAAGCCAAGTGGTCACCAAACTTACAAAATCATAACTTTTCATTATTATCATTTATTTACCATTTATTGTTAAATTTTTGGAAAAACAATTTAATAAAAATTTGGATTATTTTCCAGAAAACCTCAGATAACAACGAAATGGATACGAGGAATGTCAATATCTTGGCACTCTGAACCCCAGACGTAAGGGACTTACTGATAAAGCATCTAGAAGATGATTTACACATGCTATTACGAGATTATGGGTGGCATCGCTCCCATATTCGATCCGCCATTTTGAATTTAGAGATTCTACCTATAGATTTCTGATGAACGACCTAAGTTACCTAATGTTTATGAAGGACTATAGATTGAAATTGACATACCTCAAAAAATAGAACTCGAATCGAAGCAAACAGAAATGATTTTTGAAGGGGAGGATATTGTCAGCAAAAATGAGTGGAAAAGGTTGCTGTTCTTATAAAAGGTGCTGAAAATCGTCTTCGAGGCACTTTGATATTAGGATATCTCGAAATCCTGACGTGCTAGATCAAAAATTCCAACGGGATCGAGTTGAGCGCATGAAAAGTCTTCGGGATAATATGACATGATTATTAAATCTGGCAGAAACTATTTTTTTATAGGCCTGTCACCCAACACGATTGGTAGCAATAGTTCATTAAATCCATAATGTGCATGACCAATATTATAAATTTAAACTTGCGTATTTGAGGTAAAAAGAATCGTACAGGAGAAATTGAAAAGGGGATATTAAAGCTGAATCCTAGTACTATAAAATGCTATTTTTGAAAATATGAGAAAAGATATATTCTTTCAACAATAGATGCTTAAATTCAGTCAAAATGGTCACGTAGCTCTAGAACCTGTCGCACTAGACAATTCCCGTGGCCGGATTCATTTTCAGCATCGAAAAGAGATTCACCTCCTGTCATTTCTGCAATTGAGAAAACCCCAAATTTCGCAGGTCTGCGTTATGGGCAAGAATTGCGCATTGTCCAAACTGGTCCCTTTAAAGCCGATTTACAGCATTTGTCTTAGCTAGAGGTAACACACACCTCAGCCACATCAATTGGTCGAGTTCTGGAGCTATAGTAAAATTACTTAAAATTAGCTAATTTGGTAATATTATCTTGAAATAATGCGTTTTGTTCTTGTTACAATATTACATACGATGATTGTGTTTACAGAAAAACTAGCAATGTAGTATGCGGTTATATTCTTCTGGTACACTTTGGCCTCGATAGTTCTACACCCGTACCATCCTAGTCTAACTTACAACTCAAATTGCGCTCATATTACGGTGATGCATCGAGCATAATCCTAACTACATGTCGATACATATACCGCTTATACGCGCAACAAGCAACAGTGCGGTTAGTATCCACTTGAGCGTGGATTCCACATTAGTTGAGGTCCAAATAAGGTAGGTGACGTTCGAACCGATTCGAGTAGGGCCGATTTGGAAATGGGTCAACGAATGGCGGATATGTTATGGATATGTGTGTTGCGCGACTAGGCATTTCTGTTAGTAAACCACAGCAATCAATTCGACAAGCTCTGGCCTATAACTAACACGTGGAACGCGCGAAACATGAATTGGGATGGAAAATTTGATTTAACCCCATTGTCATTAACGAATTCTATTTGCGGAGTTAGTCGAGGGGTCTGAGCTAATTCCACAATATTGTTTATGCAATAGAACTTTAACCCGTTTACAGCTAATGTTGCGTTAACGCAATGTTACATTTATAATTCGTTTTACCGTTATAAACTTTGCTTTCCTGCAAAAATGATTGTTGCTGATGATGGTAGAAGCTTTTAGCATAATACTTCTGATTTTACTTTCCCGTGTTTTTATATTTTCACAAAAATAATGTAAATGTCGATATTTGTACAGTTAAATTTTGGACTGCACTAGAATTTAAAAAAAAATTTCATCTTTTTTAAAAAACATCTGTATACATTTAAAAATAGTTTGTAATTGTTTTTGTACAAGTTACCAGCAATAAATGTTGCACAGGTACAACATTGGCCTTTTATATGGGTGAGTAAAAGAAAGCATTATTTAGACGGTTAAGGCGTTGGCTTTTACAGTGTAAAATGGTTTTTGATTATTTTTGTTTTATTCTTAGTTCTGTATTTTGAGTACGCAGTAACTCCAGACGGGCATTGACGAGTTATTCGGTTGAAATGGTATTGAGGTTCTAACGTGTTTCATTTTACATAGACGCAATATTGCGACCAGGGAACATGATAGAGCACAGCGGACAACTGTTCAATCTGTCCTAAACAAACTGGTAACTGGTAGTAGCACGACGAAAATTTAAACAGTTGATAAGAAGGTTCTTCTTAAATTCTTAGGTTAAGCAAAGTAAAATTGGCATATGATTCTTTTAGGCGAGCAAAATTTAAGATTTGATGGAATCTCTTCCTATGTTGGTGTGGTTCAGGATTCTTCGAAGATTATAACTCCAGCATAAATAGTAGTTCGCCTTAAAAGAAACACACGGTATAAACCAGTTGCAAATATTAGGACAGCAGAATAAGCAACAAATGCCGTTTGAAAACTGTGATTGTAATTCGCTAAATTTGTAAAACTGTTCTTACATGAAGACTACGTTGTATTTTCTAACAAAACTGCCAAGAAGACTTTTGAAGATACTCCAAGAAACCATTATAGCTCCGTTAATATTGAAGCACCGAGTTTTCTTTTTGCGACACAAACCGACACGAAATTAGCCCAGAGTGATGCATGAGAAATTTCAAAATTCGGGGTGGCTGGACTGAACACATAAACACCTTCGTCTCATCATCACCATGTAAAAACAATTTCAATGTTTTAATCAAAAAACAGTGGCATTTAGAAGGAAGCCAAGAAATTTCCCTTGACTGGTGTAGAAAAAATTACCATTATTTTAGTTGGATTCAAATACAAATGTAGGGTTACTATGTTCTGCGGATGTAAAAGAAAAGTCAGGGAATTTGCTCTTCTCATTCCGTAAATATCAAACGTCAAAGCCCAGAAAATTGTGAACAATTGTTAGAAATATTTTGTCTAGTATGAAGCACAAACAGTCAAACATGTTGTTAATAATATTAAGAAAATTTGAGAAAAACAGAGATAATTCACAATTCAAATTAAATTATTGTACGATGAAATGTGTCTTCGCACCAAAATCTAATTTCTGTTGTCGTTACCTCGGGAGTAAATAACGCAAATAAGAATTTTCCGTAAACTCTGTCGAAAAAGAAGCAGATGTTTACCCAAGGCAAAGGTAAGCAGAAATCCGGTTACCTTAATCCAAACATTTTCCTCGCACACATCTCAGAGTCGCACAACAACGCCCTGTAAATTCTATTTATGACGGTTGCGAGTACGAGAAGGCGTTTTAAAATTTAATCGGACCTATATTTGTTGTTTTTAGTAGGGCATAAGCGTGAGGCACGTATTACCAAGGAGCTTGTTCTCCCGTGTTTACAGTAAAATTTACTGCTTTTCCACGTATTTTTTTCTTTTTCCTACTCCTCCTATTCGTCCTCCACTGGAAATGGAATGAATGTTTAAACGGAAATAATTTATGGCGATGTCAACATTTTAGGCATTCAAGAGTGAATGTCACATATAGCGATATATGGGTATGAATTTTAAATTGGACGAAAGAAACGCGTCATAAAAACCGTCACAAATGAAAAACCTTCAATCAATAAAGATATATTTTTTTTAAGTATTGGGTGTCGCGTATGAATGTCTTAGCAATGCAGTTTTGATCCAGAGGAAACCCCATCCTCAAGACTTTTGTGTGCTCCCGGACAAAATTAACCCAAAATCTTTGGCAATTTGAAGGTAATGTTACTAAATTAATCGATACCTTCCTCAATGGTTGCAGTTGGCAATCGATAGTAGAAATGTCTTTCGGGTGTTCGCGTACTTGATGTTTGACTTGACGTTTCGCTGATCATGCTGTCAGCTTCTTCAGAAGATTTCTAAAGACTGGTGTTGTTGTCTCCTGCTACTCGTTATACCCCATTTCTGTTCCGCTTTGCTGATTTATAACCGTTCCAGTGCTCTGCCTCTGCAGTGCTAACTTCCGTGTGTTGCTGATTTTGTATCCGTCTTCGCGATTGAAGTTGTTGGTATTCTTCATTATTTCTATCGATTCGCGTATTATTCTCGCGTAATAGTGGCCGATCCTGGCTTAACCTTAACGCCGCTGTAGGTTATGGAATGGTCACCTTGTTGGTGCAGGTGTTCGGCTACTGCAGATTTTTCAATGTGCTTAAGGCATGCGCCTCTCTCATGTTCTTTCACTCTGCACTGAATACTCCGTCCTGTTTGACCGATGTAGCTTTTTCCATATTGGCATTTTACTTTTTACTTGTAGTTTCGGTAACACGTCCTTGTTGGGAGGGAGTAGCTGGTCGATTTTAGTCACCGTGTTGAATCGTGTGGTGATGTTTTTTTCTCCTTGGGCCTTTTTTAGCCTGTCGGTGACTCCAGCTATGTACGGAAGGTATGCGTATCCTGCTGGTTGTTGTCGGTCTTCATCCTTTTTTTGCTCTCGTGATTTCCTTATATTTCTTTTCTACTGTAACTGTTCTTCTGCAAAGCGTTTTTGACGTGTTGTATTTCACTATCTCTGTGACGTTCGTTGCTGATTTTCTCCGCTCTTCTTAATAATGTGTTGATGAGGGATGTCTTCTGCTATGGATGGTGGTGAGATGTTGCATGCAGGTACCGATCTGTGTGAAAATAATGCGTGAATCGATAGAAATAATGAAGAATACCAACAACTTCAATCGCGAAGATAGATACAAAATCAGCAACACATGGAAGTTAGCACTGTGGAGTCGTCATACAACGAACGACGCAATTCAGCGGAACGGAACGGCTATGGATCAACGAAGCGGAACGGAGCAAAGCAGAACAGAAATTGGGTATATAACGAGGAGCAAGAGACAACACTAGTCGTTAGAAATCCTCTGAAGAAGCTGACAGCATGATCAGCAAAACGTTTAGTCAAACATCAAGTACACAACAACACCCGAAAGACATTTCTACTATGGATTACGTGAAAGCCTACACTCAATAGTTGGCAATCGAATTTAGCTGTTGTTTTTTTCTTCGATTTAATGCGTTTATCGTAGTTTGCGTATTTTGGATATTCAATTATAATAGCTTGCAGTCTGAAAATGATTTTTCCAAGGAATTTGACAGAAAATGAGACAGTGCGAACAATAACAATGCACGGCGACGAAAACTCTCGGCGTTCTCAGCGTACCCAATAATCTCGAAACTACCTGTAATGTCTCAACCTCTGCTCTAACAGTCAGAAGATGGTTATAAGAAGAAGCTGGACTGACTTGCATTTTGCCAAAGATCAAAGTAAATGGTCTATAGATGAGTGAAAACTAGGTTAACCCTCTCTTAGTGGACGTAAGCGACTCCGGTAATGACTTGGAGAATGGTGTGCAAAATGGTGCACCAAAAATTGTTTATAATGGCTTTGTAATGGTCTAGAGTGAAGTTTGTTATAATGCTCGTATAGAGTTAATCTCTATTCGACTGAAATCGATGAATGCAAGTTTTTATCTTGAGAACAGTGTCGTTAAACGTGTAATGTATGTAGGCTTTTTTTATAAATGAACACATGAACACTCTACTTTTAGCGATAAAATATATTAAAATACAACAAACTAAATTAAACGAAATCAGATCACTATACTTTGATTGTTACTACATCTGTTTCTCGCGTTTTCAAAAATGCAACAAAACAAGATTCATTTACCTGTATATGGTCTGTCGTTGCTTACGACGATACTTTGCGATGGTCTTAGGGATGCATAACGTAACATAATAAATGATATATGGGTACTGGCTAAAGTAAACTAAGCTAAAATTTAATAAAACTTATCCTACATGTAGTTTGGTCCTTTTTATGCAAGGCGATGCCCTACCTCGCAATTAGAGACGTACTGGATTATCTTAATAATATTCATGTATCGAGTGGCACATCTATGGGACATGCTCTCCCTAACCTGAGAGAACTCGAAAATAAGGTTCTTATAGAATGGGAGAGTATTCCCGGGGAAGGCATATATAAAATTGAATCTTAACAATGTCATTCTTCGTGTAATCACAGATCACAGATATCCTTCTGAAATTTATTAACGTTTCTCTATCCTCAAAATGCCACCTACACTAGCAAATTAAATATGAAGCCATGTACCACGGTTTACAAATTAGATATGAATCGAAGCTTGGTAATTCCTCGATTTTGTGCAAGCGAAACAACACGAAATTATACGTATTGAGGAGTTTTGCGTAAATAATTTTTGATTAATGTTTTAGTGTGTGCTGTTGGAAAAATGCATATAACCATGCATCAACTTATCATAGCCTGCGGCTACCTGAATAGTCGAAGGGGTATTCCCGTCAATGCTCGAATGTTAGGTATTTCAGTATTTTAAGCTATATGAGAATAATTCACTGTAATGATTAAAAAAATACACACTTATACCATTTTTTTTTCTATTATTCTAATTAATTTAATGAAAGAATGTTATTTTGTGTATATTTGACTGGAAATAACGTTTAGTTGTAGGCTACTGTTAGTTGTAGGCTACTGTTATTTTGCCTTCTGTTTAAACTCTAGCTTTAATAATGTATTAGAAAGGGACACCGTTCGAGCGTAGCAGGTGCTTTTATTCGTCTTTAGGATAAGCGCAGTGAAGGAGATGTTTGAGTTTGTTAGAACAGGAAGAGACTACTATACCCTGCGGATGTAGACTTAAATGTATGACTTCCTTCATCTTTATCTAATACGTAGGCACATCATAGCCATCATAGGGTAAATACATTTCTTGTTCGACACATTGGATTCTTTATACGCAGGTCGAAAGATCCAGCTATGAGTGCGAGTGCGATAGCAATGTTTCGGTAGGTTTTTGCATTCTTATTACGTATCGAGTACTACAGTGTTTGCTCCTCCCTTACGTACTCCTTAATAAACTTCGTTCGGGGTGGATGGGTAACCGTTGATAATTTACAAATGTACTATAAAAATAGCTACTTGTAAATGTATCTTAGAGTGGGGAAAAGGCAGGGCATGTTAGAATTAAATTCATTTTGTCACATTATTCGGTTTTACGCTTGATAATAATAATAAAAATCCACCATTTCTTGTAGCGATCGTTCCGAATTAATGAAATATTAACTTGTGGGGTGCACACGTTTCGATGTCCGCCGCTAATGTATCGACACTTTGAACTTCACCATTGGTCTAAATCGCCTAAATAAGACTTTTGCAAACCTCTTATCGTTGATATTTGGCAGGCGTGGCTTTAACTCCTCCCGTTACAGTCGGCCACCTATTTCGATTATTTCAATCGGCAGGTCGACGGCGGGTACACGGTACAAGCTAATAACAATATTCATACGTCATGTTGAAATTCAATATCATAAAAACACTAAATTTCAATTTAAAATGTATACTTCGTGCTTCTTGCAGCAGCGTATGAAAGGCCAAGAAATGGCTTGTTTGACATATATTTATACTATCTTTTTCAAAAATTGAAACTCATTGAGAAAAAGTTGTTGAAGAGTAGGTATGTTGGAGTATGAAATAATTTTTGAAATTTTTCTAAAATATTTTTACATTGTGAACTTAGTTTAAAATTGAAATAATTAACTTTAAGTTACTAAAAGGAAATCAAAAGCCGTTGAAATATTAAAAAAAAATTCAAGAATTCTTCGAAACATCAACGTACTGTCTGTGGAAATATTACAACACATTTGCATCTAGATATTGAGAAGTGAACGTTCCTGACATCAAGGTTCCCGTGGTGTAGTGGTTAGCACGTCTGTCTGACAAACGTGGAAAGATCTTGGATTGATTCCTACTAAGTGTTTTTCAAACAATTAATTACGTCGGAACCTCCAAATTTTTATAAGTCAAACTATATTAGAGGAATTAGTTGTTTTAGAAGTCAAAGGAACTGTGGCATTTTAGTCCTTTTATAAAATAATTTACCTTTTCTTAAATTCTGATGAATTAGATTTTTTAATCTTCTAAGCTTTTTTCAATACTAAATAAAGCGTTTCATTAATTCTGCTAATGTTTTTCGCCATTATCTTAAATATACACGTGTGTTTTTAGAAATAATAAATTCTTTTATCGCACAGAGACGTTGCAGTGTAGCAGATTTCTTAATGGATGAACCTTCCAACATAATTTTAAGCCAAGTTGTTTGGCTGGATCTCTAGTCACACACGTGCTTGAAGAGGAACATGACCCAATGATTAGCTCAACTCTTTGTAGTGAATAGCATGTGTGGTTGTTGCCTCGACATACATGACCAACACTCATCTACAGTATTTTGTTGCACCAAACATAAATTTGTCAGCAATTGTGGTTTCTAATTCTTCAAAACTGAGAAATATATGCTGAGGATATCAGTCGTAAAATGGAAGGAATAATCTGCCACGACGAAGATTATCTGCATCATCCGGATCTCACTTCTTCTTTATTGTTTCAAATTGTAACGTACCTTTTGGTTTATGTCATGGTTACCAATTACTCACCTACTCCACGCTATTTGTAGCGTGTACACTTTAAAGAGAAACGACAGCCCATACTTATTAAATTTTCGCGTCTAATGCACGGCAAACAAAGACACCTGAGCCGTCCGTTCCGAGGTAAACTAACCATCACGGAGCGAAAGTTATGAAGATAAATGAAATGCAAATGTGCAAAACACATGTGGACAGAGAAAATCGAGCAGTGACCGCCGTTGTACCATGGTCTCTTTGATATATTAAATTGATGCACTTCAAATGTACAAATAGCACGGCCAGCTGTAGTTAACACGACGATACTCGGGCTCGCAATAAAGGCGAAGTTTGTCGTTCTGTTTGTATATTTGGAACGGCAGAGCCTCGGTTATATGCAACAGAAGGACGAACACGACAAACATGCTAACATGGAAATAATGACATATCGATATTAATTGTGGAATTATACGTTAGCTAGGTTGTTAGATGTGTACGAACGAACCTATCATTGTGCGGTCTCTCTTGTCCAAAGGAAGTAGATTCTATGGTTTGGAATAGAATACTGCAGATGCATATAATAGAACGTTTCGCTGAAGTAGTATTAGTTTTTTTTTAAGATTTCTTGTTATCTGGTGTTTATATTTATTATTAGCCTTTCGTTAGTCTTCCTTTATCATATTTTTTCGATAAAGGTTGGCTAGCAGGAACTGTAGTCTCCTTTACTTTCAGTACTATTACAGCGCTCTAATAACATTGGTTGAGATGAAAATATTCGGTCAAGAGCGGAAAACTGTGGGGTGGAGACTATTATTTATGCAGTCGTTCGGGTGGTATTCGCTACAGAGGGAGTTAACCAGCTACTAGCAAAGGTTAAATATAACTTACAAAGGATGTTATGCCTTTGATGAAAACACATTTTATAATAAATGTTGGAGTAGATTTATTAATTTCCTTATTTTGAAATGTCTTTTTAAAATTTTGGATTTCACATACGACAACACTTCGCTTACTTTTTGAGTCCCTATTTAACCATTGGATAAAACAAAGAATGCCCAGGTCCTTCGTTTAGAATGAGCTATGTTTATATTAGTAGCATTAGCAGTTATTGAAATTTCCTCTTTAGTATCACTATCATTTTCTAAATTAATTTGACGCGTATTTTCTTGGAACTCACGAACGCAATCCATTACTACCTTGAGTTTCTACACATTGATCAATGTCTACGTAAGTCGATAAGAGAAGTACTAGTAATGACATGACTGAGCATTAAAATTGTTTTACCTTTTTCTAGTTCTTCACTTGAAATCGCTAATGCACGACAAAAACCTTTTAATCAAAAAGCTCCTGTAAGCATTTCTGAAATTTTAAAACATTGCTTGCAATTAAAAATGCACCGCCAAATGATGTTTGCAAAATAATGTTCATTAGTATTAAAAATGCTTATGCTATTTATAAACATGTAAATTAAAGACAATTCAACAAAAGGAAAGTATCTAAGGTTCATCTAACGCGTCCATGCTCAGATTAAAGATCATCGCGTAGCTACCTTACGTTATGTGCACTATTCGTCCGAAAACTATCCGTAATGAAGTTCTGCTATCGTTCACTACTGCTGCGCTAAGAGCGCTACCGACTGAAACTGATGTTGCACAACCAAGCGCTTCAAAAGAAAATCTCGAGGGATGGTTTTTGCGAGTGCGCCTGAATCTGCTTTACGTACTTTATTGCTTGATTACGATTAAGTCTACGCAAAACTTATCGGAAACTAACATAGACTTCCTGTAGGCAAATAATCCCGCCACGCTCGAGGGGAGTTGGTTGTCTATAAAGTGCACGTTCTCGTCATTCGTGATTGCTTAAAGCATGCTGTACGAATTTTGCTAATTTTTGTGTATTTGGATTGTAACTATAAAATTGTAACAGGTGTTCCTGTAAAAACATGTGGGGAAAATTTGGTTGGAAACTAATCCATTGCAGTACGATAAACAGTCGGTTAAGTTGACCTTAAAAAATACATTTGTCAAATTTTAAGGAAATAATCCGACAATTTTGGGGGTGGTGCATTTTTAATTGCAGGCAGTGTCTGCTGGCATATTTGGGGGTGGAAATAGTAACTGTATATATTTTGTAAATGTAGCGTAACAGAATCTAATACGACTTTTTTACTTTTCGCTCCTGTTTTTGCATTCTTTTATCAAACATTTCTGGACATTCTTGTGTTTTCTATTGACTAAGGGCCTTTTTGTTTCACCTTCCATATTTGCACAGAACAAAGCAGCCAGGCGTTCTTTTGTGGGTTGCAAATGTATTATTTGGAAGGGCACGGTGAAAAGGCTCTGTTTCCTGATGAATAACCGCTTATTTCAATCGGTAATTTTTTTATCCACCCAATTACTTCGTTTACGATGGCGTTACTTCTTCAGAAATAGATTTAAATGCGACATTGTGCCTTTGGCAGCATTTTTCTAATCATCCATTCGATGGCTTCAATTCCGCATCCAACTCTTTCGAGGCTTCCGGGGCTTTCCGAATATTGCGAAACCAATTGTATATCTGCTGCTCTACCTACCGCAGCTTGAGTTGTAGGAAATTTTCTAATTTTCTTTTTTGGAGACAAGTTCCACTTTCTGCAAATAATTTTTTAATATCCATGTTATCTTTTAATATGCTACCGACTTGCCTCTTTCCTACTTTGAAATGTTGCAGCTAACTACCGAAGAATATATTTGTTTTTTCCTATTACAATGATTTTTTCTTCTGCTCTTAAAAGAATTCTTTTATTTTAAAGGATTGTACCATACAAGCTTGTTTAGTTAACTGAATCACCGAAGACTATTTTCTTTATTCCACTAACCTGAAAGGATTTTTATAGTGTACTGTTGAAATACAGAAGGCGATCTTTTTGTTAAACTGCAGTGACAATATCGCAGTAGGTATTTTGTCCGCCACCAATTTATGATTTATGGTACTAAGGCTAACCCAATATATTAAAATCATCAGTAGAGACGATGATTTTTGTTGGCAGGCAGCGGCGCATCCCCACAAACCATTGTGAAGCAAGAGGCAATGCGTTCATTTTGGGAAAAATATGCTCCTGCTTGGAAATTACCGAGCAGAAGCCAACTGCGATGGCATTTTCCGTGCGTAATATTATAAGTTAGAAATGCCGTACAGGATATTATTATAAATGAGATAATATGGATAAACGTGGGTGAAACAAACGCTAACAAAGACAGTGTAATACATGTTACAGCGCGTGCCCTAAATTTTGATGGACCGTTGAGACCATTTCTTTTGTGCAGAAAACGAATAAAAGTAAAAAAAATCAAAGAAAATTAAATCTAGCTATAGAAATAGCGTGCATATTAAGTAACTAAGACTGTTATTGTTATTATACCAAGTATGTATTGTATTTGTAAAAAAGAAGAATATAGTTCTACAAACTTCATAGTTGAAATAAATAAAAAATTACAAATGTCTTAAAGTAGCAATTCTTGCATCCTTTTGGAATATTAACTCTCTATTAATAAATGCTAAGCTAGCAAGCTATACTTGGCAAAGTTCTGATGTATAGATTAATACCATAGAAAGCATTTATTGTGTTGCACAACACCCATACATCTTTTCCAGGACAAGCGTTAAGTTTCCAAGTTTCCTTTAAGTTTAGGAAGTTTCCAAGTTACATGGATGCTTTTTGCGAAAAGCATCATAGTAAAATTGTAAGGTTAATATTAGAATTTCTATCTTATTAAACACTACGATTGCATCTCTACTGATGCAAAACAAATCACCCTCACTTCATGTACAAGGTGGGCCAAATTCGATACTTTTAATAGGGAACTTATATTTCTAAAGGAGTTAGACAAAAACTGACCGAAGCTTCTGGAGCTCGATTTTAAAGAGAAATCGATTGGTGCAATCTCTATTTTTATATCTTCCTTAATATAACCGATACAGAGCGTTCTCCTAAAATGTGCAATTTTTAAAAACCCTTGTAACGTTTTTATTTGTGAAAATGCTTGATTTATATAAAAACTATATTAGGGCGCTTTTTGACGCAGAATCCTATGCTCTAATTTTTTCTTTTTTTAAACTTCTATTTTTTGAGATATTATCAAGAGTTGTGTTTTTTTATATAGAACACCCCATATATTTTTACGCTATTGAAAAGCATATAAAATTACCTTTAGAATGATATAACACACTTAATATTTTATTTAAATAGTTTTTAAATTATTTGTTTTTCACATTATTTTAGAATGGCTATGGATGGTAACTAAGCAAGTATTTATTTTTCTTCCGTAACTACCGCATCGTTTATTTAACTATTAATATTTAATTTATTGTATTTTTTCCAACCTTAATTTTAGTCCACCTTGCTTCGCGTCCCAAGGCGACAGCAACAGGTTTACCTTCATTTTAATTGTACACAAACCAAAGCGTTAGAATTTTTTCAATTCTTCTTGTTAGCGAATTCTAAATCAAACCTCATAGATAACCGTCTTAAATTAATTCTTGAGTGCATGGAAAATCTGTTACACCGAGGAGATTATCTCGGAGCGTGACGCCTCCAGTGCAGCATCGCTACCTCCGTCGGCGCTCCACACTAAAATCCATCTAGAAAACTCGTTACCAATTAATTCCGAATCCTCATCACGTCGGATTGAAACGCCACCGAATCCTTTGTTCGCAAATGCACCAGGATTAGAAATGTCTCCGTGACGAGTCAATCATCGCGGCGGAAAGTAATCCGAGAAGTCTCGCCGTCGCTCTTTCTAACAGGAAAACGGAACGGCAAGAAATGAGAGCAGCAGTAACAGCCACTAGCAGCAACTCGAAGACCGAAAGTTAATTTAAAAAATGATCGACACCGGCGGTTCTCCCGAAGGAGATTGGGACGACGACATCCGAATCAAACTCGCTAGAAGTAGATAGCGATCTAGGTGCTGATACCAACGTAGAAAACGAAAATGGAAGTAAAAGAAAAGAAGATGCTTAAAGGAGAAAAGGCGAATAACCAAACGAGGAGAAAAAAGCAATAGGGGCAACTGACGAGGATCCGGGAAAGAAAAGAGAATCAAATTAGAGAAAAAAGCGCAAAATGAAACGTGCGAAATAAGCGGAAATGAGTAAGGAATCCTTTTTGGAGGATGAATTCATTAATATGGCCGAAGCGGACGGTGGCACGCGGAAGCAAGACGAAAAATAAGAAAACGAAGTCACGAGGGTTTAAACAAGTCTCATTAATTCTTTTTTTTCTTTTTTCTCTGTGACGGTTGCAGCCTCTTCAGTTGAAACATTTCGCAACGAGGTAAGCTATTCTTCGTAGTTCGCCCTAGCGAAATTCCAGAAGCTCAGAAACAATTATAATTTCTGATTACTTCGCTTAGTTTATAGCGATGTCTTATTTTTCATTGTTTATATGTACTTATAGTGGTACAGAGGACGGTTGTAATGTGGTTAAAAATTGGAGGTTAGAAGAATAAATTATGGGAACGAGTTATGCACTCGTATTCCTGAGATCATCGAATAAAACATCCGGGATTGAGAAACGGGATCGTTTATATAAGCGGATAAAACTTGGCATTTGGTGGAAGTAGGCCCTAGCCATTTCCTGAACGTCACTGAACGTACCTCAATACACGCGGTTGGAAAACGCTTAAAGTAGATCTATTCCTATCATTGCAATATTTATCTAAGGATTTTCCTGTCCTGTTTATCCTATTGGTTTTTCTTTTTAATTCTACATACTGAACACGGCTTCTTAGGAGATCATCTACTGTGGTAAATATTTGCCCTGTAAAATTTTCCGTAATTACCAAAAATTCGCTTGAAAATATTGTGCTAGCTTGGATTGCATCTTTACGTAATACCTGTTGGTATCGCGACGGAGGACTGTATTAGGTCAGTTCTCATTATTGTGACATATTATGCAGAATGTTCTCGAATTCTTTGAAGCCTTATCTGCTTTCAAATAGTTACAACAACAAATTCGAAAGTCCTTGATTGTTTTTACAAAAGCGCTCTTCGTGTTCATCATTAATACTTCCCAGCTTTTTGAGGAAGAAATCCAAAAAATGTACAATTAAAGAGAAATTGCGTCCTAAATATAAATGCTTGAAACTAACTGCTTTTCAACCGTAGATATAAATGTATTTTTGTAAAACTGAAATGAGATAAATAGCAATATAAAGATAATCATCATATATAGAACCAATATCAAGAGCCGTAATAAAGGGTTTGTTCCATACAAAAACACTACTGTTCAATACCAGATGATTAAAAAGAAGCATTTTAACATACAGATTACAACAAAATGCACTACAACGTACAGTAAATTCATATAGTACACAGAAAAAAGGGATTGTTTGAATAGAAATATATTTTTTTGTGTTATTTCATTAAGTGAAAGCAATATTTCTTTGATTTAAGTAAATATAAAGATATTATTCATTTCAAAATAAAATAGTATTTTTTTGAAATATTTCTTTGTGTCAAAGCATAGATGAGTTTGATATCAGGTGCAAAAAAATAATTCCCGCTGGATAGCGTTCTCTCTTCTTACATTGCTTTTGCCATGAAAGATTCCACCAATACAATGAGCAGCTGTATTAGCAGAATTTTTTTGGATATGTATTTAGGTAACCAGTTCTATGTTGTAGTTGTTATCATAATCAAACTATTAAGAGTATGACTTTTTTTTCATTTAAAAAGTTAATTTCTTAAAGTCAAATAATTAAATTTGTTTTAGTGATTCCATTCCTATCAATTTTTTTGGTTCAAACATATCCATTTTGTCATTTCAAATACAAAGTTTTGTTGATATTAGTGTCTAATGCTTTCGTGAGTTAAAGAAATAATATAAAAGAGATATCTTTGTTAGAAAGCAATATTTCTTCGTTCGTATTGAAAAATATTACTTCTCTTGTTCAATATAGGCTTCCTTGAATCAACAAATAATTTTCTCAGTTTACAAGAGAAATTATTAGGAAGAATTCAATCACTGTATTTTTCTATAATTCCGCATTATAATTTATTCAAAATGCTGTTAATCACAAATGCAGATTTATATTTTGCATTGAAAAGCGCATGGTGTGCATAAGTTTTTGTAAAAAAAAATATGGAACTGGAATTCCTTTTTTAGTATTGTCTGCTTATCAACTATCATTAAGGTAAGACCTGTTTGTAGTAGGAGAGATTAACAATAGGTGAAGCCGGGCATGGGGCGGTCAGACATTATCACGTTTACCATTTGCAGAATTTAAATTCATTGAATTTCGATGGCAAGCGATATATTTTTGGTTAGGACAGATTTGTTTCTTGTGTTTTGTGATAAAGGTAAATGCTGAACTTCTTACAGCCATTCCTTTAAATAAATGTTCTTGGAGTTCGTAGATGTTTTGTCTATATTCACATTGAGTGCGCTGCTGCCTATATTAAGAACAGTTTGTACTAACGTTTATTAGTAGAAGTTGCAAAACCTATAAACACCGTTGCGCCGTTACCTCACGTTAGAAAACATTCAAACAATGGTTGTAAACGGGTTTAAATTTGTTAATAGGTAATTTGTAAACATTTGCAGTCACTCCTACACAGAAAAAATGTTAGAATTACTTTCCCAACCCCCAGAACCCGTAGTAATTAGTGAAACAAGAGTGGCGCAAACCTTACCATAATTGCTGCACGTTTTTCACAGTTATGCAAGTGCATAACTCGTATTTATTAAAACACTACTGCAGAAATATTTAACAGTTATCACAATAATCTAATAAACTTTTACAGTTTACTATTCGCTTAAGCAAACCACAAGGTAATTGGAAAGAAATTTGCAACAGTTATTTGAATAATTAAAACATTCTATTTGCGATTTCCCATCGCCAGTAGCCTTTGCCATTTACAGGGAGCATTGGTTGGTTGACCGTGGGATAATACACCTGCGTTCGTAAACATCTTAAGGTGTTAACAGTCGAGGTTATACCTACAAATTCGGCAGAGTAAGGCAAACTGCGGAAGACCATCTTTGAGAAGAGTTGCTAACCCGGGACTCGAACTGAAAACCGCGACTGATGGCTAAGCATTATGCTACTAGTGCCATTAATAATTAAGGTAATTTGACTCTATAAACAGATTTTTAAGTTGAACGGAACGAAGTTTCCGTTACGACGTCTATTGGTGAATAACCTGTCTGAGTCAAGGCAGAAAATATTTAGTTCATGCATTTAAGTACACTTCAATAATTAAGGATTTACTTACAAACTTATTCATTTCTTACTTTACGATAGGAACATGATTCGCCGAACAAACAACCTCCGTGATACAGCGTAATGTGATACAATGCTTTAGAAACTCCTAATGATTTACCCAATTTGCGATCGTACGCGTTTTTATGAAGTGCAATGCAGAAATATAGGAAAGATAATACAGTTCACTTAACTTGCCTCTCCTGCAAATATTTGAATGAGTATGATGCTAAGTAGCAAAATTTGAAATGTTTGTGAGATAATTAATGTTTTTATGTCATGTTTATTAAACACCGAAGCAGCGTATAACTTTCAGAGAATTTTCGCATTAAAACATATTTTACTACAATAAAATTGGTCCAATATATTAATGAAAATTACTCTTTGACGATGGCGCAGTTTTCTGCAATTACGTGAATTTTCAATACAAAATCGTACTTGCATCATTGCAATTCTTTCATTTTTCTGTGCGGTCCTCTGTGCAAACTTACCTGATTGGTTAGGAGAGATTGTCTAAAATGGATTGTTTTTAAAAATAATAGATTTTAGTAAAAATCTTAAGTTTTACGTACAATTTCTCTTAGCTTTCTTCTAATACTGATTGCCGGATATTTCTTTACTTCCATTGCTACCATTCTACTTGTTAACAATGTATGTGTCTTTATATTTTTGGTGAGGTCGCTTTTAAGGATTTTGTGTCAAAGAAAATAAAAAAGAAGTCTCAACAAACATTGAAGTTACCAACAAGACTATGTGGGTCTGAAATATCTTTATTGTTTGTAGAATATCTTATATGGTGTTTTCATACAATAGACTTTGTATTTGTGCAAGTGGGAAGAAATTTGAATTCGAATTCTTTGTGAATTTACCAGTACTCTACACGTATGTACATGCAGTACGCGACCCAGGTCTTTCTATATCTGGGAAAAACGTCTCTGAGTTTAATAGAAAATTTTAGCGATACTAACTAGGTACGTTAAAATTCTATGTTGTCAATAGTACTTAAATAATTTAATTGAAAATAGCAATTTAGCTATTCAATACTATTCCCAATGTTTCTAAGATATTTGTTTGGTTTCAAACTTTATGGCGGTGGTGTATAAAGGCTGTCACGACGAAATATAATGTATTGGAAAATTCTGAAAACTTGGCAATATCGTAAAGCCTGCGTATACTATTGAACCAAAATTTTTGAATAGCTCGTTCAATTTTAAGGCTTGTTTGATAAACTGTACTCTATTGATATTTCTAACCATAGTTGAAATATTTGCTTTGCTGAAGATTGTTAATAGATTAGTGCATGTGAACTCTTATAACTGTGAAAGTATTTGACTTGGAAAATTCAAATTGTGCAGAACTGTTGATAAGGTGGGGTTAGGTGTAAATTTTTTGAAAACATCATGTCCGACAATTACAACAATTCCAAGTTAAGACCTTTTAGAATGCAAATATTTCAAATATGGTTAAAACTGGCAACATAATTTTATCAAACTAACAATAAAATTGAACTAGGAATTCAAAAATTCAATAATATGTAGGGTTTTCTATTCAAAATGACAAAATTGATAGCTACTTCCGGTATAATCGGAAGCTTTATATAAATGAAAATATTTCAGTTCAATAATACATGTAGGTTTTAGTAATTACCAAGTTTTTAGAAATCTTTAATGTATAGTCTTTCATATATCGACCGATGCAGTTCGTCGTGAGACAGCCTGTATATAACTCTAAGAAAGCTATCTGGCTTTCGTAGAAATGATAAGGAAAATAAGATTTCCCAAAAAACTAAAACGAAGCACGTTTCCAAACACTGGATCCTTTTTATTTTCAACTACTCGGCAGTTTTATGTAGTAGAAAAGGAATCTTCAAGTAAGCGGAAAAAAAGGAAGATCCTCGCAATCATCTTCACACATTCAAAATAATATTAGAGATGGGTATATATGAGGGGACTTACGTCGACGTGTAATCCGGGCAACGGGAAGACCCTGGTGGGCGGCTCCTCTTTGGGCACGTATCTGTAGAATTCGTCCGGACCCCTGTACCACTTGACCGAATACAAAGGTGCCGTTTCTAAATCGTAGTCGCACTCCAACGTGACCGAATGACCGACACGTACGGCCCTGGGAACATTGAGGCGCATTCCTTTCAGGCTCTTGCTGCCGCACACCCCTGCAAAACAACCAAAAATGGATCTTTTATTGTGAGTTATACACGCGTCGTAGTCATCGAGACTTTTAGTCCACGTCCTCTACATTCTTTTCGAGGAGATATATTTATCTTATTGGAACGAGGAAAAAAGTGAAGAAGTGGAAAAGACTGATTTAATATTGGCGAGGAATAAGCGGCGAAACGATTGTGATGTAGAAATTAAATTCGTTTGTATTTAACGGAATACTTAATAATCGTACAGGAAAACCCATGGATTGGCTTTAGTTGGAAACTAACATTAATAAATTTAATAAAATTAAATTATTTAATATAATATAATAAAATAATATAATTATTTTATTAATATTATTATTAAAAAAATTACGGACGTTTTCCACATTTTTTGGAAATTAAAAACTGAATTTTAAGTTGGAACACTCCCGTATTTCGTAAATATTTTGCTAAATTAAAACGATTTCAACTCACTTTTTTGCTTGTAATAGACATAGTAATCCCGTGATGAACACCTGATTATGATCATTGTTTCTGTAGTGAACACTCAAAGCTGATCATCCAATTAAATAACATCAAATAAATTATAATGTAGTAAATGAAATGTGTTTTTTTGATTCATTTTACAAATTCCTTTAAAGTGTTTTTTACAAACGGTATTTGTAACACAAGAATAGTAAACTGTTAATTTCAAACCTCCAGTAAGAAAACAAAATCTCTATAAAATTTCTCTTAACAAAATGAAGCATTTTACTGAACCTAACCCCTAACGGATTTTCCAGTAGCCTATGTTTCTGAAATACTTGTCGATATGTCCCGAAATGTGCTCATAAGAAAACACACCCACGGGTGGTACAATCGCAGTTAAGAGAACAAGGAGGCAGTCTTCATCATTTCCTGTCTGAGGTGACGAGATGGCACCTTTTTGCCATCTCGTTTGACCAGCACACTACAAAATTTTGGATTTAGGAAGAACACAGTCGTCGGTATTGAAAATTCTATTTGGGTCGTTTGATATATTTCTAAGGTTATCTTCCGTAAGATATGTTCCAACTTTGGAAAACCATAATTGTTCAAAGAGAGTAAGTATCCTTAGACTTTTTCAAAATTTGAACTATCCTCTCCGTACCGTTTTAGAAATGAGCAGCTTAATTTTTTACTAAATGAATTTCGTTTTTTACCATTCACGATGATATGTTGCATACTATCAAACAGTTGATGTTTTCCAACCGGACAGAGTCTATCTGACATAGCAGGCAGCCGATGAACTAAAATGCTTTCTTCCGAATTAGAAAATATGGCAGTCAGCAAGGCTTTTTCCAGTCACGCTAAATTGTCTTGTAGCAGCCGTTACTCCTCTTCTTACAATCTCATTAACACTAAATTTTTTTTGCAATTCACCTTTCATTAAAATATTTTTCATTGATTTGCAGCACATACTATGTGCATAACGAAAATGATAACTCCAATTAAAAACATTCATGTCCATAATTGCATAGTATGCATCGTCTGCTATAGGAGTCGGAATTGAATAAAAGCGACACAATAAGCCCAACAACCAATTATGGACTCATTGTTAATTACCAACTCAAGTTGTATTTAGAAATTTGGAGTGATAAGCCATTAACGGAAAGAATATTGCGCAAGTTAAATACTTGTAATTTTTAAAACAAAAATGCATTATTAATCTCCTAGTTAATAGTTAATTTCTAAAGCCGCATACCTTCTTAGTAATTCTTTTTACAACTCTTCACGCGACACTAGCTTGTTTAATCAGCCATCGCTTGCAAACAGAATGGACAACACTAGAAATGACCGGTAGGTGCCTTTAATGCATGATGCTGTGTTATCAGCTGCGCTACTCTTGTTTATTAGCACTTTACGAACAAGTGTTTGTCACTGGGTTGAAGCTCATTACAAGTGTTATTATCTTAATATACACTATGTGTATAAAGTGTGTAATAAGTTCCTCATTTCCCAAACTCGACACATTTTGAAAAAATCACCAGGCTGGTCGCTTTTTATTTTCAACCGCGCATTGTGCTACGTATTCTGTTTGTGACATCATCATTCTTTTAAAGATGACGTAATCTATATATTTCTTAAATGGATATAAGCGATTCCAAAAATATATGATATTTATGTTGGGAAATTAACCGTTTTGAAAACGCAGCCACTTTCAAATCAATACCTGTGCCTTTCGAAATAATTATTATAGAAGAATCCAGTTTAATCAAACGATCATGGTTAAGTGTAATAATAATCCCCTTTTCGCCAAAAACATTATTTTTTCTAATGAATGCACTTTTACATTAAATGGCGAAGTCAGCCGAATTGTAGATATTGGGCAAAAGAAAATCCTAAATGGATGTGAGAACATCACACTTAATATCCACAAAAAATTAATGTGTGGGCAGGAATTGTACGAAATAAAATCATTGGACCCTATTTCTTTGATGGGAATGTAAACGAGTCCACATATCTGCAGTCTCTAACTTCCCTTTCCCAACTTTAATGAATTTATTTCCTAGTGCAAACGTTCCCGGCGATATTGGTGAAACTCTGTAGTATCAACAAGATGGGGTACCGCCTCATTACATAATCGACGTTCGAAGATGTCTGGACCAAATTTTCCCAAACAAATGGATCGGTGGACGAGGTCCCATAGAGTGTCCACCAAGGTCACCGGACCCCACGCCATTAAGTTATTCTTGTGGGGTGATCTAAAAGATCCAGTGTATAAGCGTGAACCCGACGACATAGATGAACTAAAAATTGGAATAAAACAAGAAATAAATAATATGTCAGGCAGCAGAAATAATGCAGGTGGCAATTTAGTGTTGCTATAACTTTGCTGTATTATTTTGTTGTTTTCAAATTATTAAAGGTCTTCGAAAATAATAATTTTCAAACTTAAAAACATATCGATGACGTCATATTAAAAAAAAAATGAGGACATCGCAAACAGATGCACTACACAATAGGATCCGCGGTTGAAAGTAGAAATCGACTATCTGAGGGTTTTTTCCAAATGTAAAATAAGGAATTGATTCCAACCTTTATGTACGCAGTATATTTGTTTTATTTAATGCTCTAAGCCGCGCTTCTACCGAACGCGTTCAACAAAAGTTCAGCGTAAACTCAGTTAACGGTGAAAAGTGGATTGTACGAAAGTATCACCGCAACATCACCGCACAGGTTTGTTGAAGGACGTGTAAGGGTGGTTCAAAGGCAGGTCAGCGTTTGTTTGGCATTTGAGGTGTAAACCTCCTATAAACATAACCAAATTCCAAATCTTTTTCATAATATTTTTCACGGGAAAAATATCAGATACAATGATTAATCATATGGATCAATTAACCGACGATGAAAATTTCTTAGAACTAATCGATCATGTAAGTGAAATAGAAAATAAAAATGTAATTGCAAGCAAAAAAGCATTTGTTTTATTCATTACGTTGCTGCTTCTGGTTGCTGGTTGCACACTACAAGTGTAGATAAGTCAACAGCTTGCTGTGCAACAAAAAAAAGCAATTTCTCGGATAAATACAACAGTTAATCAAATGCCAGGGACTGAAGAGGAGATAAATTCCGTAAGACAGGGCTTTTACAATATCAGCTAATTGTACCCATAAAAAGATAGTTTCCCCGGTGGAGAAAATGCTGAAACTTTTTGTAATAAAAACGATTATTCTCGTGTCAATGTGCAAGGCATGGATTTACTTGTGATGTTCATATATTTTTGAACTCTAGATTGCAGCCTAAGTTCGTATTAAGCATCAGGCAGCTGAAAAATATATTTAATGAATCTCGAATAAGAACTTTAAATCCTTTAAATCCTAAATCCTAGAGCTGTTTCGATTTACGAAAAACGCGTTCTCCTATACTGGTTTTTGAGGCTCATTGCAAGTGATAAAAGATGAAGTTAAGAAAAATGCTCCCAGCAAATACAAATACATAACAGATTTATATGTTGATAGTCGTGTGTTTCGGTGTATTTTCTCTGTGAAGAGGGAGGACCAATTGCTTTCATTTAGAAGTAAATAATGCAAAATAATGAGCATGTAGGTACATATATGTAAAAAATAGGTTCATTTAATAAACGGTTTCCTTGTTACATGGAAAACACATTAAAATCATGTGCTATTTTTCATATAAAAATGCAAATATTTGAATATTATATACATTAACTATATAATTCGGTTTTCTTAATTCTGTAATATCAGGGTCGCCACCAAGCCCTACTGGAGCCTGAGCACCTGGTCAGGCGACAGCGGTAAAACAGCCGATCACTAGAGCAATAATGCCACACACCTCATGGCTACCAAGACGCTCTCGTTATTTCGTGCATTTATTTCATATACCACATCTAGTATTTATTGCTCCTCCTCTAGAGGCGACAAAGATGGTAACCAAATATTGTGCGATGGCTAAATGGTGTATTACGCATAGGCGAAGAGCGACGAATGATATTCTCACGAACGTCTGCATATTCGTAACGTCCCTTCTCTCTCCGCAGTGATTCTTTATCGAGCGCTCTCCCGCGACTGAATCTCGGATTCCCAATACATGGACTAACGGTAGCGCCATCGTGTAGTTATTTAGAGACTATTAAAGTGGTCGCCTAGTTTGTGTTTTGTGGATTTTGCAATATTTACCTGAATTATAAGAAATTAAATCTACTTTTACATTAAAAGCGTACACGTTAAAGTTTGAATGAATGTGAATATGAAATATATGAATTTATGCAAAATAAAGCAAATGAATTAAATTAACAAGTAAGACCACGTTGAATTTGCAAAATAAAGCAAACAAAACTATGAATTTATAGAGTAAAATAAATAAAATGTTAAATATCCTTAACGTTGGCAAATAATGTTTGTTTAATGTAAGGTTACCATGTTCTCTACTCGCGACTGAAGGTTACATGTTAATTAATTAATGTTTTCATAACAGAATATTTCTAATGTTAAACAATGTCGTTACTATCCTACTATACCACAGTTATTACTTCTCCCATATGTGGTCATGAGAAAAGTGGATTAATTTTAATTGTAATTTTAAAAAAGTGAATTAATTTTAATTGTTGTTATTCATATTACTTCAATTGCAAAAGGATGTCGACTTAGATTCTATTTTACTTTGCCTATATCGAATCAAAGTTGCGGTATTATTTAATTTTTTGGGACACTTCAACGAAGGCTGATCTTTCAAAAGAGGATTGTAAAATGTATGGTGAATGGGTTGGAGCTGGCAGATTGAAAGAGGGGACTTGTGCCAGCCTTAGGAAGCTCGCAAATATATTTCAAGCGCAAATCTGTGCAATCGCTTTATGTGTTCGGGAACTTAATTGAGAGCCAAGCAGCTTTAAGAACACTTAATGCGTCCGAAGCAACAGCAGGAGTAGTGCAGTACTCCTTTATTCCCTTCGGAGATGGGTCAGGCGAAAATTAAGAAACAGCTACACCAACGGTATGAAAAACTGTAAGAAGAACGAGAAAGCGTACCTGTCACTGTCCATTAAATAAGCATCTATACAAAGTAGGACTAGTACCTGAAACAGTGTGTTATTATTTTACAAAAGAAAAAACGAAGGTTTGTGAATAAAAGAAGGTGTACATAGTAATGACTAGGTACCTCTGACATGGGTAACTAAAACATGCCTCGACATAGGGTTGTCCCATACGAGGGAAATCCTCAATATAAAATCATACAGTTACAGCAGGTTTTCACATTACCTCAAAGCTTGCAGAACGCTACACCAGTTTAAGAATAAATTGAAGGCATACTTACAGAAAAAAGTAATTTTAAAGTACAGCCGAATATCTGAACAGCTCGCAGATAATTGTTGTTTGGCTTGTCCTATATGAGTTCTTCTTTTTGTTTTCTGATACTTACTTTGATGCATTGTAACGTTTTGCAACTGACGATGCTTATATTCTATATATTAACGACAAATAAACATTACGTAACATAATGTAGGGTATATTATGAATTATTAACTGGCTTCTTTTTCATTTTAATAAATATTCATGATAAGGTTTACCACTTTGTCGCTTTGTTACCTTTTCGCTTAAATGCCTGCCAAACTGGTGCCGGTAATGCAACGGATGCTCGGAGAATTCATTCCAACGTAAGAACGTATCTTGGTACTCGTTTTGTCGAACTTCTATTTGAAATGCTTCGCACGATGTTCTAAATTTTGAACGCCGTTCACTAGCGATCTTGAATTGAAGTCCTTTTCATACAACCAGGCCCAAGCCAAATGAATATTTTTTATTACGTTGTGACACTTAAGGCAGTAATCCAGTCACGCTATTTGCGTACTCAATCCATTTGTTTTGTTCGGGCAATTCTACTTTAATAGTAAACAATTACAAACATTTGCATTAAATTTACAACCATAAAACCCAAAATATACAAAACACTGGTACGCAGGTTTATTTACTTTCCTCTCACTGTCTTAATTCCATTAGCTATCTCTTCGAAATTATCATTTCTATTTCACCCGTAATACAAACAGAAAACTCAATTTTAATAATAACGGTTCACGCCAACAGCAACAAAGAAAGGCATTTATTCTCGGAACCCTTCTCCCACAAAGAAATGGGGAGAAAACTGTCTTCGCGTACTTTCCAAAAGAGCTTTTTAAAGACGAAGCGTCGCGTACAACCCTAAACAACTGCAGATACAACTCCCAACCGTTTTCGGCGCGTTGTTATTTCTACCCGCCCTCCAGAAACTCGCGCTTTCCCATTTATATTTCCAACTCGCACTTTTAGCCCCGGCGAAACGAGGAACAATAACAAAATAATATCCATTTAAATTGTTATTCCTTAATTTGTTGCTACAATCTCTTTCCCCGGAGGAAAACTCTCCTGTTATGCTTTCCGTAGTTCTCAATTAGGGAGGAGAAAAACTCGTACAACAGACTGGATTGTAAAGAGGAGGAAACGTATAATATGTATTTAATTATGAATTCCGGAAATTCCGAATTTCCCCGCTTCCTTTTGCGCACTCCACTGAACATTTTTTAGCCATGTTGGGAAGCAGTAATGATCAAAAATACATAAAACCTCATTATTGGCATCCCAATAGGTACTTTGCATTTCACAAATTTAAATAAATTATGCAGCAAATGATTCGAATACAGTCTTATCCAAACAAAAATTGGAATAACTTTAGGTACGAGATCAATCATGAATAAAACATTCGTTATTGTTTATCCTCCATATAAAGTTGCAGCCGCCCCTTTTTAACTTATACACGGCCGGATATCTCACCGCGAGAGTGGCGCCTAGTGGGGATATTAGACGGAGTGTATAAGGAGTACAAATTGAATAAGACCAAAATGGCTGCCACGGTGATTAAAAATGGCAGTGATTTCATTACAGCTCACGAAAAATTTTGAATTCTACAAAAAATGCTACCATTCGGAATGATAGATGTTCCAAATAAGTAAATAAAGCCTTAATTCATTATTTGCTCCATTTGATGATGAAGAGACTTTAAATCTGTTATTGCCATTGTGTTTGAGAGGTGCTTCGTCTTCCACAACTGAAGCTAATAAAGTCCTCCAAAGAGTTGACACTCTTCTCTCCTCAAATGTAGTATTTGTAGAATGCTGCAAAATCATTGAAAATGTTCCTAGACATACATTGAGTAGACCTGGCATTACAAGATGGAAAATCAGATCAACTCTATCGAAGAAAAATGTTTGTAGTTGGATGGGGTTCCAATACTTTTTGAATACTTTTCCGGTCCTTGTGCTAATGATTGGAGATATGCCTGGCTTATTACGGAACCTATCAGCAGACGCCACAATTCTATTTTATAATTACTATTCATTACTTATACCGCATTCACTTCATTTTTCATAAACCTCCAAATTGAAAAAACGAGGGGATTAAGGTCGGGGTTACGAGCTGGCGATGGTGTAGGTCCTTCTATATCGAAATCGTCTTTGCAAAAATTTCAAAGAAAAGTGGGGTGGCCTGCCATCAGTTTTTAAATAATGTTCAATGTGACATTTTCTAGTAAAGTTTTCAGTTCTTTTTCCAAAAAAATTGGATGGAGTTTTCCCGCCAACTGATTGGGTGAAATGGACCAATTAGGTAATTGTCGATTATATCTGCCCACATATTAATAGAAAATCCATACTGGTGATTCTGTATTACGGTTTGTTGAGGGTTTTCATTCCTCCAATAGTGCATATTATGTAGGGTTAATTGTAAGTTTATAGCCATGATAAAGCTCTAATCAAAGAGGGAAATATTAAGTTTGTAAGTAAAGGCGACTACTTTTCTTTCAAACCACCACATAGCAATTACCGTTAAATTAGAGAGTATCTAATTAAAGATAGCTTAATCATATAATTTGTTGAAATGTTTGCTATAATCCGTACATGTATCCAGGATTACTATCTTCCACAAATGCGCGCTGATGAGTCGTATGACGAGGAAATTCAGATCTGTACATGTGGCTAATTTCATCATCAGCTTCATTAATTCGCTGGCTAATTAAGCTATTAGCCAGCGTCGACCCTTGCAGTCCTCACAAATCGTAATGCCGGCAAACTCTGGTCGCAATTTTAGAGGTTGCTTTGCAAATATTTCGACAACATGTTTATGGTATCTTTAATTAGATACTCTCATATACTACGTATATTCTGAATATTACTAGTATTGTTATGTTGGTAATACTTCAGTGCACAGTTAACAGTCCTGTAAGTCTACAAAGATTCCGCAGACATCTTCTATTTTCACTTCGTCAAAGAAAACCGATGTATGTATAAAACAAGAGCTTTCGCTGTGAACAATGGCGGTATTCATGCTAGTCAACGCAAACTTCGTATTCAGCGTGTGTATAGATAAGTGCAGTACGCTTCGAGGTGAGCGTGTTGCATACAGAAAGCGCCACGAAGTCAAACCCGATGACAAGATAACGCGCAAATTCGATATCTAAATAAGGAATCTAGTTAGAGAAGTACTTAAACAAGCACGCCAACTTGTTTAAGTTTCCTAAGAAGCAGGTATATATGGCGGCATCAATGTTTCGACTACGTTTTGTCTCGTTACTTCGCCTAAAGTAGAATCTGGGTCACTATGATGGAGTTTTCGAGATGAAAGGATGTATTTAAGGCCGCGTCCGTCGGAACAAAGGGAAGGGAAACGGAATGAAAGCTTTATCAACTTTATAAAAAAAGTTACTTATTACTCCGTCTTTCCTATCGGACCTTTTTCATCATATTTACGTGGCAAAGACATATTTTCAAGAATGGAATTTAATTAATGTGCTTCACAATTTGACGTAGAACATCTCAAATATTTCTTACATTTCGTGTTTTCATAACTTTATCTCTAAAGCAACCAGGGATTTGAACAAGAGGGACAGGACGTTAGAAAAATTTACATGAATTTCGTTCTGTCCTTTTTAATAATTCTCGTGTAATAAACAGCGAAAGTGACGGTGTTGTACATTGCTAGAATACCGAGGAGTAGTTCTTACGCAAATAACTGAAGCCACTCATTTAATTTAAAAATAGATCAGCCACTTTTCTGGCATATTTATTCAAATGTTTTATAAGAGAGAAGGATTGAAATAATTTAGAAATTTATGATTTTTCCAAAATTAATTAGGTCAATTTAGAGTTTCTGAGAATCGGGAGTGTCTCTAAAACGCCAACATTTATTTACCATGAAAATTTATGATCACGTACGGAGCAAATATTATTTCAAATCGTCATAGTGAAGACTAAATATTACATTTTCCATATTACTGCACTTAAAATTCACCGAAAAGGACGCATTAGTAGATAAAACTTGTAAATGTAAACTCTACTCCTACACCTTCCGTTATTTTCCGCATTCACTGCACCGATAAGCGAATAAAAATATCAACCCGAGAATGAGAATACCAGGAACAAGAACGAGTAGTAGGTACAGTTTGGATGTTCTTGGGAATATGTCTTGGTTCCGGCGGCGCCTTAGCATTTCATCACAATAAATTCAGTTTCGTATAGATCGATAGCCCGTCGCAATTGGGAAACGCCGTAGTGCTTTAGGGAAAATTATTGAAAAGGTTTTCGTACGAGAGTGAGGGAGAAGGTTGGATGCGATGGTAACAATGGAAGACGCGAATAATGAGAAATATTACCGGAAACACTTCACATACATCAATATCCGGGAATTTAATAAATCTTTCTACGTCTCTTGCGTAACGTGGTGAAGATATCGATATAAATACATACGTATACATATACAGTGTGATTTTTTGTAAACGATCCACCTGAAAATGTTCGGAAACTAAAAGGAAAATAAAAATTACCAGAAGCACGTCTTCATTTTAGGAGGGACAGGCAAGAGTTTAGTGCGGTTGATTTAGACTATTTGACTAAGATATTGTAGGTAATAAGTTTCCATTGGCCCGTTTGATATAATTACAATTGAAGCAAGTCAAGGCAAGTCACCAAATAACACACTGTATAGACGTAAGACAGAAATAGAAAACATATATAAACATAATGAAGTAAATTAGTTATTGTAAAAGTGTCTTTAGACGTTGTTTAAATAGCACCGATCGAGCATGTTCTTTCAAAGCCGATCGTCGCGTAGTGGGAGTTCTTCCTACATAGACCCTCTTTAAGGGATTCTAACCTTAACAAGCGACTATGTCTGACCATGATGACATTGTAGTTAAGTGCGGTGTAACCGAGGGTATAATAGATATCGAGCAAGTGTCGAGCAAATCGGCGTTAAAATAAACCTACAGCAATTTAGTAGAATTTGAGAAGTCAACTATATCCTTTTTCTGCTGTGCAGCTGTACGTTTATTGTTTTTCTTTTACCAACTCGTGAGAGAACGCATTAAGCTTGAGCTCTAGTTCGTCAGCAGTATTAGTAGTTACAAAAACTGTCGGGGTCATCTTCATATAATATCGGTTTTCCAGCTAGTACATATTTAGCTAAGAGAATATAAGAGGACCTAGTAACGGATACCTGAGCTACACCAGGACCTACGTTGAACATGTCTGAGTATTGTTCATCGATTTTGATATAGATGTTTCATGTCATGTAAGAAGAGATCCAATTTAGAAAATGGCCCCTGAATCCCATTAATTGTAACTTACTGATTACAACCTTGATATCTACCGTACCAAAACCTTTTGTCAGATTCAGCATCAATACCTCTACTAGAACACATCAGAAGGTGCCTAGAAACAACAATTACAAAAATAATGCTAAAATATCTTCCTCGTGGAATTGATGGAATCATCTACGGCAAATGCAATGTACTCACGGACATACTTCTGTTTACCCGGTGTCATCAGTGTAATTCCGAGAGTATTTTAACTCTACCTTGTATTGCTGTTGCTGCCACAATATTTAGAAACGACGAGCTACACAATCCTTGCCACCGTCTAGTGCCAAGAAACGCATGCCTGTCGTTTAGAAAGCAGCGACACTGTTTCCCAGGACATCCCTCGAACAGTTCTTGGACTGCTTTGGAAAACTGCATATGTAGAAAGATTCCTAGAGGCTTACCATATATAGTTGTATAGTTTCCGCATGGTATTGATGGAATCATTTGCGGCAAACGTAATGCAAGGAGAGAAAGAATACACTACCCACGGACATGTTTCTGTCTACCCGGCGTCATCAGTGTGGTTCCAAGAACAGTTTAACTCTACCTTGTACCGCTGTATTTTTTTCCTTCTTGCATTGCGTTTGCCGCAAATGATGAGGAAGCATCATTTAGCGTTATTTTTTTGGTTACACCCTTACAAGTTTTCCATCGTCTAAGTTTGTGTAGATGTGATGGTATATGTCACACATGACGGTTGCTGTTGACTGGACCGGCCAAAAACTATTCTAGGCTGAAGGCTGTATCTCTACTAGACTATTAAATACTTATAACAACCATTGGCGACTAAATTACAATCACTTATGTACATCACTGCAATGTGGTATTTAACAAATTTCTAGTTCTTCCAATCAATTGGTTCACAAGTGATAAAAATGATCCATTTTTAATTTTTACATATGCGTTATTTAGTTACTTTACATAATACTAAGTTAAAAAAAACTCTAAATTTACAAATAACTAGTTTGGTAAACGTGGAACGATCGAGTGGCCTCTGTAATTACCGGACTTGACAAGTACCAACTTATTTCTTTGGGGCAACTTAAAATCCTTAGTTGAAACTTGCGCTTGAAACCTATATCAAGCAACAGATTTAAATGATTTGCATCAACGAATTATCAAAGAGTGTAGAAACATTTCACACGGAAGTTTTCAAAAAATAAAGAAAGCATTCGAGAACCGGCTTTACCACTGTGCTTACATTGAGCAAACTTCAAACGCCTATCTAGATATTTGACGACGTCTAGTCAGCTTCGTAAAGTATTTTCCAGTTGCTAAATACATTTCTTTTCAAAAAAAGATACGCCGTTTCTATATACAAGCCTCTGCATTTGTCATTGAAGGAGACGCCCACACATCAATCAAAGGAGTACAACTTCGGGAAGCTAACGCAATTTAAATATCTGGGAGCGACCCTAACAAACATTTACCAAGAAAAAGCGAAAACCACTAAAATGTTAACACAATGCGGTAGATTATAGAAGTGTTTGCAAAATTATTAAAATCGACAATGAAATCAAAATTGAAGGTGCTACAAGGTCCTCGATAAACAGGCAGAAATGCTTGTTGGGAGCTCTATTAGTGCGAATCTTACTGAGAAAATTGGAGTATCTGAAATTATTATTACTTTGGCATGAGAAAAGCGTACTTAGTTTGCCGAAGTTGGTTTCATTTGCGTACTTTATACAAGATCATAAAGAAATCAGCACATGAGACGATCTATCATAGATAATAAGTCGCACACATTCTAAAATAGCCTAACTATAACATAGGCTCCACCAAACGTGAACATTTAATTTAAAGCTCGCTTGACAATTTCAGACTAAAAACAAAGTAGGATAGTTTGATTGCGAGCTCCATTAAGCCACTTTTTCTACTATTTATGACCTCTACACACTAGTTTCATAGAATCGTCTATTGGTCATACGTAATTACAGTACATAGCAATATACATACATCACTGCATATACTTTAACATTGAAGTGGACGTCAGTCAACACAAGATGCTCCGATTAAGAAACCTCCGATGAAACACGCCGCGAAGCAGTTGTTTGTCTTTGCGTAACATTTTGCTTTACATTTCCACCTGCAAAGTGTCACCTCCAATCTACTCGTTAAAGGTTTCGTCTTGACGCTTGCTTCTTTCCAACTCATCTTGGTGATGCCATGATTTTGTGCTCCTTGAAATAGTATTATACCACCTCCAACGATGAAAGCCAATGGCTTTCCAACTTTTATCGCTAAATATCCCGTGACGGCGCCTGCTGCCGTGCCAAAAATGAACTGATGTATCTTGTTCGTTCTGTTGAAGCTCTTGAAAGATTGTAAGGCTCCTTTTACGCTTCCCATATTTACTTGCGAATTTTAATTTTTCGTTTTTTGCCGAAAGGGATGAAGTAAAAGAAACTGTCATAGAACTGTCAAAACCATTTACGTTAATTTAGAATTGGCATATTCAGTTCCGCAATCGTTAATAGATGCCAGTTTAATGCCTACCCTAAAGCGTTGCTTTTCTTCCAGTGATAGACTACAGATCATCAAATATCGTAAGAAAATTGCAAAAATCACAGCTGTAATTGTCTAGAAAAGAACCAACTTGCAATATGTTGGAAGAGAATCTGCTCTTTCTAGAAAAATATTCAGGAACAACAGTTCGTGATGCTTTTCGTACCGAGCTCAATAGGAGCAAGAAGATAGCACGTTAGTACTCAACGCGCTTAGCTACCAGTTTCTGGGTACTTGGACGTTCTTGTAACTGTTTAATGATATTGATAATCACGATGTAAGACTTTATGTGATTCGTTCAGAATACGGGCAGAAAGCAAATATTCCTTTAACTTCATCCGCAAATTGGAATAAATCGCCAGATTAACTCGTATGTAATGTTATTAGGAATTACATCTAAGTGAGTGGATAACAAACAATTAAAACAATGTGAGTTTTACATCTAACAAATTGGGCGGTAGTACGTTCAACACAAACACAAGAAGAAGAGTTAAAAACATCGATTCGTATACAGTAGGCTACTGATTGGATGGATTAGATTTGAAATACTGTTTTTGCTGTGTATAACCCGAATAACAACAGTGCACACCAATACACAGAACATGCCAGACAGGTTTGTATCATCTTCTTATCAAAAATTTGCTTGTGTCTTCTTCTGTTTATAATTCTTTAATGTCCGATTTTAGAGAATGGCGTTATCTGTACCAAGTTTTATTTTAAACTCACAGAAACATGCAATGTCAAGAGGAGCATTTACCGTGATATTTCGGAACAAACACAAACTTATGAAACGCTTTTAAAATTACTGTACATCATGAATAATGGCCATCAACCGGTATTACGTCAGAACATCTCGTTGCTTCAGTTGTGAAGCGTCGTAAGCAGACCATCCAAGGCATCTGTAACATCTTACGGTGCCAGTCAACAGATTTCGTCAGAAGAGTTGAATATGAGATAACAGTTCGTCCCACGTCTGCTGGGTGACAAATATGATGGATGTTTGTCCCTAAAACTCCAAACCAAACCACATTTTCTATGTAAAATCGATACAGGTGACAAAAGTTGGGTTTATGGATACGATTTCGAAACCAAACAACAATTGCTACAATGGAAGAGCGAGTATTCACCCTAGCAGCCTCTTTGTTCCTTGCGACTTTTTCTCTTTTCCAAAGATGAAGATCAAGTTGATGGAGCAAGCATGACACAATATGGAAAACTGAAACTAAATCTCGGACCTCCAGAATGCAATCGTTACGTAGCAGAAGCGCTAGGAATTAGCGCTTGCCCTTCCAAGGCATCCAACGGAGATGAATCATTTAGATATAATCTCGCAGGATAAAAGGAACTAGCTAGCCGCGAAAATAGATCTCCACATCTAAAATATATTTATAGCGGTAATGTAATAATGAATAAACTCATATTTGGGTTAGAAAAGTATCTACGTAACAGTAGTTTCCGCGTTTACTTACATGTGTCCAAGCTTCAAGGGAAATTATACATGTTATTGCAATTAAAAGCGCCTCAGCGAAATTGAAGCTAACGATGATAAACGCCTCGCACTCATTTTCTTCCTACATAATATTATTAGGCATTCTTCCTTTTGTGGCAACCGTGAGTGCAAGACGAATATAGCTCAGACCTTAATTTTCCCCGACGAGATTATCTTGTATATCGTTCTTTTTTACGACCTCTCATTATTATTCCACGTAGCATGTTGGAGAACATGGCCACGACCGATGTTGTAGAAAAGTAAATCTACATTAAAATACGTTCAAAGTTATCCCAACGCAGGCGCGTGCCCAATATATAGTTTGTTGGTGTCAATTTTAGCACGAAAAAAAGCATTCTAAAAGTGTTTAGGTTCCTTATATAGGCGAATAAGCGAAATTTATTATGACAAAAAATATATTATTTAAACAATTCGCAGCAACATATTAACGAGGAGAAGATATGAATACAAAAAAAAAATTATAGACAAAAAAACAATGTGCGATTAAATCTGATTGTGCGCGTTTCTTCGACCGACGCTTCTGATGATGCGTGATAGTCGTTTTCTTGGGCGAATGGTGATGACCCTGGCTTGCAGCTCCTGGGCGGCAGTGACCAGCTTCTTTTCGTAACACTTTTATCGCTTATAGAATGCACTATAACTACTATCAAGGCTGTGGTTAACACCTTTCTGATCGTAGGGCGCCTAGCGATTTTATATAATCACTCGACGTGTACGGATTTTAGGCAATTTTTTGATTTGGTTCATATTTCTAACAATGACGTAAACATTCATTTACCAAGTAATGTCATAAAGGCATAGATTTTGTTCCATAATCAATTGTCGTCGCTTAGAAGTATATGTAAGATGAAGATTTAACTGTAGTAACATTTCAAAATACAAAGTAGGTATTTTGCGCCGTTTAGCAAATGGCAAAAATTACATTAGAATAATTAAGACAGGGATAGCATCCTGCTGCATCACACGATTGAAATAAGTAGCCTTTGTTAAAATATAAGTAACCGAATAAGTTCGTGCAGTTTTTAATGGCAAAATACACACAATTATTCATCGAAGCAGTTACCATCACAGTCAAAGACCTTTTGCCAACGTAGCGCCAATTTTTGTATGCCGATATTGTAGAGCTGATTTATTACATTACAACTTAAATTTAGATGTGCTCATGCCTTATGCTACCCACCTGGCGAAATGTATGTTTGCCAACCAAGTACAGAAATTTTTTCGCAAGTCACTATTGCAATATGAGATCTGGTGCTATCCTGTCAAAATATCACCTATTCTTACATATTACAAGAGTAACTCGAGAGAAAATACCTGAACTTGATTGGGAAACATTGCTACACTACACCCGCCTTCTTCTCCTTTTTTTTTTGTCTCGACAACTGTATGATGCATTGACGGTTCCAAACTCGAGCTCATGATTGATCAAAGAAGGCTGTTTTTGGATGAGTGCTGCTTGATGTTATTCACAATAAAAGTTAGCAACAGTGGTTTGACTCGTTTCACAATAAAATCTTTTTTCGGGACAAGGAATCCTTGGGAGTGTGTGGTATTGGATCAATAACACAGGCAGGTATATGAGTGCAATATTCCCCTTTTCGTCGCAAGTTAACAATCGATCAAGAAAAGGTTTTTCGTTGCGTGAAATATTTGCCTAGCAAATGGTAAGACCGCTGAATTTGCTTAATTTTCACGTCTTTCTTACGAGACATGTGCTATCGATCAACAAGTTAAAAAATATCATTTTGGAACAACCACCGATGATCCTGATGAGATTGTTCGTTCTTTCAATAATCATTTCGCATAGCCAATTGCCAATAAGCAGTAATACTTCAGGTAATGTGTGCGCTACCTCATATCACGAATTAGTTCAGGAACTACTTAAAAAATTAAAAAATTAAACATTCCCAAATTCGGATAATGTGCTACGTAACGTATTAAAAAAGGTTTCAAGTTTCGTTATAAAACGCGTCATATTTTAATTTAATTTATTATTAACGTATGCCAATAGTATTAGCCCTGTTATTTTAAAAAAATTATCCACAGACAGAAAATAAAGCCAACATTCTTTTACAAGCACGACGACAAGGTTCTGCAATGAGAAATTATATTTGGACACCCATACAACTAAATACGTAATTTTCTACACTCCAGAAAACACAAAGGAATTTAATATACATCTATTACCCCAAAAACGGTGTAATGGAAATAAAGCTCTTGGGGTTACACTTTGGGGATTAATATGGCATTCTCATTGTCAAATAAAAATAAATATAACAAATTTCATCTGTTGTCCTATGGCATCACCGTCTGGAGAATGTCTTCAATGAGATACGAGATGTTTCTGGTACAGAAAATAATAATATGGTGCATGACTGGCATTAGCAGCATGGAATTATGTAGCATTACCCGTGGCAGCAATTCACATACAACTTTTAAATTGTATCTACAAAAATAAAAATAATTCCTTACGTAGCCCGGATTCCCATGAACACAGCATTTGATCTAAGTTCAATTTTCACATACTCAGCTACATGTTGAATGTAAGTGGAAATTCCCCATAAATTTTGGTCATGGGACTTTTTAATACATTACCATAAAAGTTTAAATGCATTAGTAGCAACCACTTATTCAAAAGGTACGTCAAGGGATTTTTTTTTCAGAAATCCCATTGCATTCAAAAGAAGTATATTTTAGAGACTACCATGAATTAAATGCAATTAATATTTAAGGTTGGCCTGTTTATAGTTTTAATGTTTTTATTTGACAAGTGTGTAGTGTAGTGTAGTGTAGTAGACAAAGAATTGGCACAAATTTGTGATAAGCAGGGGAAGACAATTTTAAGTTGGCTCTGCCATCACGTTGTTAAATAACGTTAAATAAAGTGTTTGGTGTTTACATTGGTAATGTTTTGTAGCTGCTGACATGAAAGTGATATGAAATCAAACTCGGCAGTTGATTGCCGAACTTTATAGAAAATCGTACACGGTAAATCATTTTTATGCAATAGGTGTCACTACAACATTTGCTAACGTGTCGACTTGGAAGAATTTAAAATGCGACGTTTATAATAGCGACTGGGAGACAAACCAAAGAATCTATCAAAAATTACGCAAACGCCAGACTCAACATTTGTAAATTTAAGGCACCGTATAAAAACAAAAATTCGACAAGCCAATCGTTATGGAACTAATTGTACCTTAAAGTAAGTTCTTTCAGCTGTATATTTTAAGTTGCATAACGATTTGTTAGAGAATAAATGTGTCTATCCACAGTATTCGGGTCGATATTTTCCCCACATCTATAATATTATTAACCATAAAGGAAATACTTGATTGATTTGAATATCATTTCCTGGATTATAAAATTGCATGAAAGCAACCGAATCACTAATTTTCAATAAAAGTATCATGAAAGGATTGTCGTGTTACAAAATAAAGCCTTGTGAATGAGACACCCTTCATCATCGTCTATTATAAAAGTTTCTATAACGTTACTGGTACATGCAAAACGTCGCTATTTTTTTTTTGTTAACTTACTACGGATCAAAAAAGGAATCATATTTAGATGCGGATTTTAGAAATAGTAAAACGGTTCCGTATCAAAAGAAAATCGGGAAAAATCATAGCATCAATATTATCCGTCTTCTCGTAAGGGTTGAATAAGTCTGAAAGCAATTTTCAAACTGCGATGTATGATAGCCTGAGAGGGACGTATTACCGAGGAATTTTTTACGATCTATTGAGCAATTGGAAAAGCCGGAGATCTTCGGATCAAAACCAAAGGAGATGAAGAATTACCTCGGATATTTTACGATTTTACACTCTAAAACTGTGCACGAGAAATAAACTTGATATATTTCACGGTAAAAGCACTAAAAAAAAGTTAAGCTAACAATAAGCATCTATAACAAGCACAAATAGATAATTATTAAAATAAAGATCACATTATGTATTATATAAAACAACAATGTAGTTGCAAGGATAGAAAAAGATACATGCTCCTTGTAGTGTGGTGATAATTTTTTCCATTGTCTTCGGCTTGCCTTTTTGTCTTCGTATAACACTACTTCATAATCTCAACTTGTGTCGGCCACAACACACACGGCAGAAGCTTACGGCCCGTAAGCTTCTGCCTCTTACAATATTTCCATTATTCTATTGTTTTATTCTTGCTGAATGCCCAAAGCATCTCATTTGTTAGGCTTTTGCTTTATCCAGTCACTTTTAGTTCTTGTCTTGTGCGCGCATCGTTTGTTTTGTCTTTTTTTGTAACTTTATGAATTTTTCGCGGTGTTTTCATTTCATAAGCTTAAATTTTACTTTCCATTCTTTCGGCTAGAACCCACGCTTCACACCCATATGTAAACATTGATATCATAAAATTTCGTTCTAGTTTTACGCTTCTTTTTGGTGAAGAATGTATTACATGGATGTCCGTATAAATTGTTCATGTTATTAATTAATTTATTCATTGTATTCTCTATTTTTCCGGTTTCCTCAATATTGATTCCCATATAAAGCATAAGTCAAACAATCAAAAATTTGTTTGAGGTGTTTTATTTTCTCGTCTTGTAGTTGTACATCTATTTTGTCGCTGTTTTGTGTGACTATTTCTGTTTTGTTCGTATTGTGCGAACTTGTCTCTCCATTTTTTTCTGTAGTCTGCCCTTTTGTAAATATGAAATCATTTGCGTAAAAGAGTTAATTTATCCTTGTAGGTAGTACCATCTTCCTACATCCAACGTATACCCCGCCCAATTCTTTGTTGATATTTCGTCGATCACCGTAATGGATAATAGGGGACTTCCTTGTCGAACTCCTTTGATTGTATTAAAATTGTATTGATCTTTGTTTAGTTGTTTATTTCTCGTCTATTCGTACCACGTTTTCGTCTTGTAATGGAAGCTTTGAATAATTCATATTGCTTTCCCGTCAATGCTTTTTCTATTTAAAATATTCTGCATGTCCCTTCGATGTGTACTGTCAAAAGCTCTTTCTAGGCGCAGCAAAATAGCTTCTTTTCCGTGGTTAGAACTTTTTCACCAGAAACACAAAAACATAACGTTTATGAAGTGGAATTTCGATAAATAAGCTCAATTATCGTTTAAATTTCTATATCAGATTCAAAGATTCATTTATCAATTCAAATAAAATTCTAAATTGCCGAATTTCGCGACCCTAAATCTCATCCAAACAATTTCCAAAAGAGTAAGAATCGAAACTTTCTCTATTTCCCTACGTAAAACATTCCAGTATTTATGTGAGTAAACGTTGGTTTGGATACACATTTTTTTCCGTAAAATAAAAAAAATATTCTAGCGAAGTTACCTGAACTTGATGGAAAGTTGATGTGGTTTGTATAAAATAATTTAAGGAGTAAATCGATCTGCAAAGAAATATTAACAAAACGTGCTCTTAAATTAAATTAAATTCAAATTTAGCGGTTAGAGGTTTTACTCGCTTGTATCTGTGTAAAAAATCATCAAGATCACGTAATGTTCGAGTAAAAGAAATCATCCAAAAAACTAGTAATTCACACGTCAACACAAAACGAACGCCGAAATAAATGATTTCTATACATAACCGTAAATCACTCTCGGCAGTTTATTTTGTGTTAGCGCAACCATTACCCCGAACGACAAAATATTTCATCGTATGCCACACTCCAATTATTGATAGAGGACACTCGAGGCGAAACCGGCTTCCAGCCTACGAGCGGAAGGCGAAGATACGCCGAGCTTTCCGATATGTTTCTGACAGGAAATCGACACTAAGATTCTCACAACGGGAAGCGGAGCGGTAATTCACGTTTCCTAGACAATCGTAGACGAATTAGCTATCCGGGAAACTCGGGTAGAATTGTTAGCGATACGACAAGAAAGCCATACACCTCAGAAGTTGACGAAGCTCTTTCGACAAATAAGAAATAAACTAATGCTACTGTTAGCGGGGAACTTTAGATTCTGAAGTATGACGCGAGAAACAAGATTCGAGAGAGCCAATTATGTGCGTTTGATGGCGGAGAGCGAAGACTCTATTGTGAGATTGTTTACGAAGAAGGGAAGTAACGTAAAGAAGCGATGTAAAGTATATGATTGTTAAGCAGATATTTGGATCTGAGGAATATTGGGATTTGAAGGAAATTATTTTGTCACAGACGCACAAGGTGCATTTGGAGAATACCACAATTATTGACCTGAATATGGAAGTGCACCTACTAAGAGTGTGAATACTAAAATTATAAAAAAATATACAGGCTGTCACAGGATGAGCTCTAAGTAGCTTCCAATTTTTTTAATTTGTAAACCGATTTTATTCGATGGGACGAACGTTTAGAGAATATTAGTACATATTCTTAACTTACTGCTTCTTCGGAAGTAGGGTAAATTTAATTTTCCTAAATGGATTGCCCTAATTTTCAGAAAACATATGAATTCAGTAATTATTTGACGGAAGGGAACTATTTCGATAGGTCTAAACATTAGCAACACAGCTAACTTCATTTTTGTGACGATCTCTACAGAAACAACCTAGTAGTTTATGGCTTATTTATTCACTACATAAATGTATTAATGAATAATTGTTATGAGATAGTAAGCTATAAATACTATTTATCGATCGAATATATTGAACTTCAAACATTGATATCTGCATCAGCTTAAACACCCTATATATTTTTATTGTAGATGACGAAATGCTAAATTAAACATTAAGTTAAAAGAGTGGAAGCTTGTCACATCTGTCGTCATATTTTTTTTTAATGAAATGGTGCGGTTTATTAGCTGTTTGATAAAATTATTTTCTTCTAAGTATTATTGTTAACATAACGTTCATTAAAAAGTATTGTAAAGAACAAAAGAAGCAGTGAAATGGCCAACATTAACAATAAACGAATGCAGTATTTTCGGGGCGACCTTGGCAAACCTTGTTATTTACATGGCCCTATGAAAAAAATCCCACGGGGTACAATCTACATTCTGATCGTGGTGGTCATTCTAGAACTCCTCTCCTTTTTATCCAACAGTTTGGGAAAGTTTCATTTAAATAATTCCTAGCATTGAGTCGACAATGAGGTAGTGCCCCATTTTGCCGGAACTAGGCATTCTTTTACCTCCTCATCACTAGGAAATAGTATCCTAAGGAACTGAGTAATGATTCTGCAATAAGTCTAAATACGCATTCCCAGTAAGGTTTTCGTTGATAAAAAGCCTGTTAACATTACCACTAAGAGAAGATGATGCTTCATGGCAAGAAAAACGATTCCTCTAATTAAATTTGCAAAATTTAACACGCCGCGTAGGTCAAAATCATCTTCGTTTAATTCTCAAAATAAAACAGGTTTGTGTTCAATATGCGATGTACCGAGCCCAGATTTACATTCTGATTTAAAGATATTGACGTGTGGTAGATTGTAGATTTTCGATAACTTCCAATAACGCGTCTGGACATTCTTCTGGTAACCATACCCACGCATCACTAAAACTGTTGGCAACGTTGGATAACAGATCGCTTGGTTCGACGTTGGCATTGCGTGAAAGTGTGAGCATTTTACACATTTGACCGAACACTGCCTTGCAACGTTCTCGCATGCTTACCTGGATCTTTGGGTGAACTATCTACTTTTGTCCTGCACCGACCTCTAATGAACATTCCCTGAAAATTGACGAGCTGTTGTGATGGCACATGTCTACAACGCTTGGCAACTGATCTTCAACAGACGCTGCATCAATTGAATTGATTCAACATTGTCACTCAAGTGTTTATTGCCAAGCGTAATTTGTTAATCATTTCCCGACTGCTGACCAACGGTTAACTGTTTTTGTTGACCTAGAGCAGCTATACCCAGCTATAGAAAAGTATCGGTAGTTTTGTATACCTTATTGACACTCTACCGATCGTGGCTAGCCGTTAGAGATATTACGACGTTGTACCAACTGAAGGCCACTCGTCAGTCAACCAACTGTGTTAGTAGGGAAATGACCGCGATAGGTTATTGTAAAGCAGCTTAAAAGAATTTAAAAACAAATGAATGTTTAACGTATAAAAAAAATAAAGTGTTGTTATGGATTTATAAACCCCTTTACTCCACCGTATAATTAAAATGTTTTTATTTTATTCTATTATTTTTATTATATTTTTTTCTGATTTCTTTAAAATTTTGTAGAATCAAGTGGGTTTTTGTAAGTTATTATAACAAAAGAATGGCATTATAAAACGTCTAAAAGGCACTATACTACAAAAAAATTTAAATACAGTGCAAATCACGAATCTTTGCCGTTACGTCATTGATTGATCAGTAAAGTGAAGACAAGCGTAATATTTAAAAATCGCAAGCAAATCGGAAGCACACGTATACACAAGCGAGATAGTAACATATAACGTACGTCGTAACTAGTTAAGATATACGTCCATATTTTGTTAAGTATCAATGAACTAACTGAAGTGAGACAGTATATGGCCGAGCAATGCGGAGATAAGAGCTTTCGTAATGTTTACTGCAGTGCATCCAACCTTTAGATTTGTAAAGAAAGAATATCACTCCTTTTGATGTTTGACATTTGTTTTATACTTATTTGCATAAGAATAAATTTAAATAAAAAATGAATGTTTTGCGGATGGAATTTTTAATATATAAAGCTTTGTTTTATTCATTAAAAACGTAAGTATTTACAGGATATAAGGATAAATAAATACTCCTTGGTTAGCTGATTATGGTTTCGTCCTTACCTCTCTCTATTTGTGAAGTATATAAGCGACAAAACAGATGTGTATCTTATATTTATTGCAATTCTTTATTAACATTGGTGATTTTACATACACGGCTTGAAAAATATAATCTGCACTTTATTAAAATGAAATATTAAATTATATTATACAAGTATTGCGATACAAATAACAGTAATGCAGCAAGCTAGTAATGAAAATAACAGTACTTTTGTACAAGCAATAAGGCTAGATAACATGTAATTAATTTTTATTCATCGTCTTCATCTTCAGAACCACGATTCACCGTAAATGAAAATTCACCTGCATCAAAATTTGCTTCTCGATTATACCATTCTGTAATTAATTTCTCAGTATGCTGAGTACAATTTTTCGTTTTGCTTGTGCCCATACTAATTCTATTTGCATTAAAGTCACAATGATAGGGAGGAAGTCGGAGTACTTCTACGTGGCCTTTTTTTTTTAATAAATCATCGATTACACCTTTTGTTTTTTATTGTGTTTTGCAATTTCTAATAATTTCTTTTTGTTCATCGCACTTTCATAGGGAATTTGATTGCTGTTCCGCCATTCAATTATATCATCTTTTCTCCAAGATTGGGAAGGTTGTTTTTCCAACAAAACGCTATGGTAAGGTGCATTATCCATAACGATTAAAGATGGTACTTCAAGATTTGGTATTAACCGTTCCATTACCCAACGTTGGAATGTTTCGCTATTCATTTCCCCATGGTAATCGGAGGTTGCTGATTTTGAAGGAAATACTATCCATCTTTTATAAAACCATTTATTTTTTGCAATAACAGAAGTAGGTGGTATGTTTTCCTTTCTTTGTTTGATGTTTTGCACTGTTTTAAAGATATGCCTAATGCATTAGCAACTCTCTAAACTTCATTCCATGCTTAACCATAATATATGAATATACATTATCATTACTTATTTCATGAACAGCCTTCACAAATATTAGAGGCTCGCCCTCCCTTACGTTTCTCAGGGCTAAAGTACCGCAACAACTTAAATACCAACTCCTGGGAGATCGAATCTAAGCGTCGACCTGGCATGGTAATCTCTATATACATTTCATAAAAATAGTAATATATTTATTACAAATAAAGTTTAACTTACAAGAGCTCTTATTAATAATTCGTAATATAGCTCTAATAAGAACACGGAAAAATTTGACAGATGTTATAACAATAACAACGGTTGGTGTACCTAAATTTGTTTCGGACGCTGCATACATCATAGACAAGTATGACGTAACGGCAAAGATTCGTGATTTGTACTGTACCTCCAACTGTGTAAGACCTGTATGCTAAATACTATTTACTAGAATACTAGCAAATAAATCGGATGCCTTAATAATATACAAGTTGTTCTAATTAGTAGTTTATTAAGGTTTTTGCTTATATCAAGTCGCAAACATTTTGGTCACCCTGTATAGTTTATATACTATATAGCCAGGAAGTTTCAATCTTCTAGCTGTAGCTTCTTCCGAGTTACTGATCCTGCATTTTGGTATTCACATCCCGTAATTATTGCGAAAATCCACATTAAAAAGTAGATTCCGCTGTGGTTCTAGGTCCAAAGACATACGAAAGTATAGCTTTCCGCTACCAAAGGAGTAGTACTGGTGGGTTTGTAAGGAACGAGTAATTCCATGGCTTGAATTATTGTTAAGTTTGTGAGTATTGATTGTAAGTGTTGCTTTCGTCACCAAGATTACAAGATTCTTTCTATAGCATTTGTAATATCAATACTAATCTTCTCATAAATGGTATTAAAATGTAATGCTATATATTAAGATTTTGCAAAGTAACTAAAGATGTGGTTACCGCGCACTATCTGAACAAAGCAGTACATTTCTTCCATTCTTAGCAAACGGTTCGTGTCTTCGCTTTGAGACATTATCAAAGTAAATCATGTAAATTAAACCGTCGAGTCGTTGTGTCCCTTCCAAATATTATTTTGCATGTAAATTAGGGAATGGAAATAAATTGCCGTTTGAGTGACAACGTTCCAGCTTTGAATACATTATCTCCTCATCTTTTCCTCGAACTTGCTTTCCTCTATTCCGCCCAAGCGTCCCTTTAGTATTCCCACTTCGCCCAGTAACTCTTACCCTTACACGGTAGCTCATCCATTGTCTCCATCGGTTACTTTCCCGGAACGATAATTTGATTGATTATGGATGAAGTGTCGGAAGAACGAGTTCATCTCCTAAAGACATCATCTTTCGACTCTTGGAAATAGTGCGACAACTACGGAAAGTGTCGCTCATCATTTCTCCTTCTACTGAAAGTTACAAAGGGGAAATTCGGCCTTTCCACCGCAGCCTGTAAGCAAGCTAAAGAGGTGTGGTTGTTAGATATGACGACGGTGGCGGTACTTGTTGATAAAGAGTTCTGATCACGTCCAAAGTTTCTCTGTCAAAACATTGTTACGTAGGGAAGGAGAATGTAAAACGGGGATTAAGGATATGTTAGATTCGGCAATGTTGTAGATGAGGCCCCAAACACGCAGGTCACCGGTTGATTACGTTTGTTATCCTGTGTTAGCTTGGGGTGGGAAAGTAGTTTTGATCATTTCCAGTGATAACGTTTACATTACAAGGATGATGTTAATCTGTCGACGAAATGTTTGTTATTGTGTTTATGTGGTGGCGATGTTTACGTTAATGTGCGTCGTTTGGATCATAATTAAAACGGAAATTCTGCATTTCTACTTATTTATAGAAAATGTGCTTTGATTTAAAATTTTGATTAAAAAAAAAAAAAGAACGAAAAAATGGGTGCGGCTTGTATCAGTTAATAACAATAAATATAATTTATTATCGATTTTTACATATATTACTTCATGCACGTTCCGCGCCATACAATTTATTTAATTAATTCAGTGCAATTGTTTGGGGAATTCATGGATTACTATTATCAACCGTACGACCGAATTCGGTCTTGTTCCAAATTAATCAAATAACTCGTGTTGTACGGAGTGTACCAATACTTTAATGCTTGATATTTGTTGTTAATTTTTACTTTTTAGGGATTGCTGGATGAACAACCCTATTTCATAATTTTTTTTTATGTGCGTACAATGAACAAGAGAAATCCTTATACTCCGCTTAAAATATATTTGAAAATGATCTTTGGTAGCGAGGCAAAGCATTAAACAAACGCAATTCTAGACACTTTTCCTTCAAAAGTAATGAATAAATAGGAACATAAACATTAAATTTAGATTTAGTACCATACTGATGAATATATTGTCTGATGCGGGGCTCTGTTGGAAATAATTCTCCATTTTCGCGGGCTAATTCATGTAAACACCTTTTTGCGAGGAAAGGAGGTGTTGCGGTTCCCTCTGCAGTGTTTTATTAATTTTGAAGGTTTTCGTTACTGTTACTTCTTCACATAATACCTTGCTATTTTCTATGATCATGATGAAATTTGGGTTATTATTATGGTTTTCTTCTATTAAATTACTTTTATTGTGGAGTGATTATGTTCTGAAATACGCTTTTGAAGATCTTGCATATTGTCCTATGTACGCCTGAGTTCATATACACCGTCGGCCTTTTTCAAACTTTAAAGCCGTCTATAAGTAATGCATTTCATCGAGCAGCGATGCCATATCCATATCGTGAATCACGCATGAAAGATGCAAATAAGGAAGTCGGATTGGTGGGGCGAACAGGCGTAGCAGTTACTGGCTTAGTATGCTCGTAACAGCGCTGATTCGTAGTTAGGACTTGTTGGATATTAATAGCGTAATGAGCTTAATATAGCGTCACTCAAGCGTCTCTGACTTTCAAAGTTTTCTTTTTTGTAATTTATAAATATGATTTACAATATTATTTCCTACTACTTTTGAAATCTATTATTATTAGATTCTTTATTCTGATATCTTTGTTACAATTTTATAATAACATGATTTTCACTAAAGAGGAAAGGGTCCATATAATTAAATGGTATTACTCAGGTAGTATCGCACAGGAAATGGTCGGCCGTTTTATGTTTTCGCTTGAGAACAGACCTGTTCCTACAGTTCAAACGGTATTAAATATTGTTCATAAGCTTGAAACAACTGCACGTGTTGCAGCATGTATTAACATGAGCAGGAAACCCCGAATACGAGTAATAAATGAGGCAAAAGAAGAGAGATATTAATGTCTGCAGTGTAGTTGAGCAAATCCAACCGTGTTCGTAAGTTCAAATATCACAGCAAGATGGTATTCCAGACCGAACGGTGAGAAAAAGACATGGTTATCGATGTTTTACAATTAAACGACATCAAGAAATCTCGCCCGACGATGAAATAAGAAGAATTGAATAATAATTTTAGAGAAAATATTTTATTTACAGACGAATCGTCAATTTTTTTATGAGGGCGCCATAATTCGATGTCCACAAGACATTGGTCAAGAGAAAATCAACAACTTTCCCAATCGCACCGAACTCAATACTCACAATAGTTGAATGTATGGGCTGGGATTTTAGGCGGTCACGTGATAGGTCCTATTTTTATTGATGGCACGCTAACGGCAGTAAAATATCTGCAGTTATTGGAAACAGAAGTCGTACCAGCTGTTCGAACTCTTAATGTGAACTTTAGCTACGTCTCGTTCCAATAAGATAACTGTCTTCTTCATACAGCAACAATCATTCAGTATAGTATCTCTACCAAACGTTTGCGAACCGTATAATTACCAAGATCTCTAGATCTCACCCCTTTAGACTTCCCTTTCTGAGGTTATACTCACTAACAAATTTACACTTACGAGCACCAATCAGCCAATAATCTGGATGAATTGCGCCAAAAAGTTATTAATTGCGCTAATAGTGTAACGCCCGAAATGCTTTCGAACGTTAGAAATTAGTTCTATTACAGGCTTTGTTACTGTCAGGAACAAAGAGGTGAAATATTTGAGCATCTACTCCATTAGCAGTTCTAGAAATTAAGTTGGCGTAAATATTTAAACTTTCTTGGATGCTGCCCTTTCTGCTTTTATTTATTTCAAATTATATTTATTTATTTATTATTTAAGTCCGTTCTTATTTTATTTCAGCAGTTATTGTTTACTATTTACTTCAGTTTTTCGTTCACTTCAATTTCGAATGTGTTCTGGGTGTCCTATTTACAAGAATAATTTAGTTTGTACTGAAATACCTTATCTCTTTTTTGCTTTTCTGCTACTATTATTAAACTTTTTACTTTGGTTTTTGCATATTAAAAGCGTATGAGAGTAAATTGTTGTCTCTAAATACAGTAAGGTGTCCATTTTTCTAACCTGCTTTATAATTCTTTCGTTTACTTGCGAATATCAATCTTGAAACGTATTAAAATATTACGCAAAGATTAGTTGAGTGTAGGCTTTCACGACCGTAATCCATAGTAGAAATGTCTTTCGGGTGATGTCGTGTAGTTAATATTTTACTTGATGTTTCGCTGACCATCTTGTCAGTTTCTTCAGAACATTTCTAAAGACAGTCTTTAGAAATCTTCTGAAGAAGCTGACAGGATGGTCAGCGAAACGTCAAGTAAAATATTAACTACACGACATCACCCGAAAGACATTTCACCCTATACGCAAAGATTAGTTAAATATACAATAGTAATTCTTTTACTTAATGTTTCGCATTTTTCACGCATTTTCCAAAGTAGTTTGATTAATTTTTCACTGTTTACAGAGATAAGTGATGGATTTATATGCAATCTAAAAATATATTCCATTGTCTGTTTGTACCTGTATAGCAAGCCCAAATCAATCAAATTTATTTGATTTCTAATCTTACCCTACGCGGTCAACAGTTCTTCAAAGTTTCAATTTTACAAGTTAGAAATAGTAACATAGTTGTTCTATCAAACAAATCTTAAAATTGAACTAAAATAACAATTTTGACAGCTACTTTCGATATAACCGGAAGTATAGAATGATTGAGAATATTTATTTATATATATTATATTTCTTTAAATGTGAAAAAAGTGAAGTGTGCTGTTACGTGCCTTTTGTCACCTGAAGTTGTTTTAATTTTAATGCAACTATTTGTGGTGTACTTTACTTATGAACATACCTGTATATCGCGGTGTAAGTCATATGTTTTCTCCAGAACGCCTCGTTCGTGCATTGTAACGCTAATCTCTCATTTATTTACGCTTCAATATCGGTTTATTTCGTTATAGGGCTGTTCCTATGGTTTCTTCTATTTTAGTTATTGTATTTTACGTAATGTCTTACCTTACTTTGGAGTATTTTCCGATTTATTTTGGGTTTTCGACTATTGTTTATTTTGCTTTTGTTAGGTTAAGAGACATTCGTAGTTCATAGAAGCGACGTGAGAGGCGGTAGTTGAACGGTATTTATCGAACAGAGGGCTGCGTTCAATATTATGGATTCAGTTGGTTGTTTATTTATTATTTCGAGGTGTAAATCCGCGTATTAATGTAATATTTGGTTTTGTTTAGAGATAGGTTCTTATCAAACGTATTTTCTTTTAATCCCGCACTTTAATTTTATCCTTTCGGCTGCTAATATTCTTAAGTGGTTAGTTCCTTTCGATTTGTTGAGTTGTACACAAGTTTCGCGATAGAGGTTAATTCTAGAATTTGCACTGTTTCCGGCTTTTTTTTTCGACGTACCTCCTCGGAAGTCGTTGGGCATCCATGTTATCATTTTGAATGCGACGCTCGTGTAGTCAAGATCAGTGATACTTTTACCGTACAAAGTTGTATAACTTTAATTAAGGATTCATAGTCACTGGTGTCTCCTAAGCTTAACCACTTGTTTGTTGAGACAATTTGGATTGGTGGTAAGCGTTACCTTTTGATAAGGGATTTTAGTAGGGATTTGACTACCCGCAAGAGCACGTGTTTCTAGTTTTCGCGTACCCTCAACTACATCCAGAGGGTTTTTTTTTTTAATTTGGTACGTGTATTTGTACGAGGGGTCCGTACAAGAGATCCTCGTCTACGTCTTGGATAGGAATTGTCGCTAGTACCCATTACTACACTTGGTACCTGCCCCGAGTATCCGCAACAAACCTACAACTTCATTAGAGCTACCGTACCAGTAGGAAGGAACTCGCTACTGCAATTCCATCAGGTAGCAGTCCGAAGGGCTGTTAAATTTTATATATTTTCGTTAATATTATTTAGCCTTCAGCTGTGTTTGAGTTTACCGTAACTTTAAATTTGATGTATAACCATGTTATAAGCCTTCAGCTGTCTAAAGAATGTAAAGGGGATAACAACTATAGGGTAACAAATGTTAATATTAACAGTTTTGAGTATATTTAGAGTTCGAGTTGCTATTTCCGAGAAATTTGATAATAGTTCCGAAACTGTAAAGGACACCGAACATGCGCATTTTCTACGTTCTAAGCAAAACGATATGTACCTTTACAATTTAAGGTTATGAACTCGTATTCACCCTTAATTCTTTTATTTGTTTTCTTTTAATTATAATACTTTGAGTAATTAAACCCTTTACTGTGTTTGTTATTACTCTTATAATAAACACTAATTCTTTTTTTTACAATTTTATTACTGAAATCTACTTTGACTATTTCTTGCAATCGTGAGTTCAACCTCTTACACCTGTACTTAAGTGCAAAAGACCTCGCTCCACAGCCATAAGACTTCCGCGTTGGCTTATGGCATTGCATACGAGTAAGCCTGGGTTATTTTATTGATAGTCGACGTGGTGGCGCTAATAGAGTTTCTTACCTTCACGTATACCCACCCCATCTCCAACTGTGCTGGCGGCCCCAGGAATATCTCGAGCAGCTTAAGTTTAGGATCGCAGGTAGGTTGTTGGTTTACCTTCTTGGTTTATTTTAGTATTTTGTTTCGAGTTAAACTCGTTAGCGCGTAAAATTTGGTAACAGTGCGCTAGATCAAAAATCATAGTTACGGGAGATTGATATTCGTATACAAATGAAATATCCTTGGGGTACAGATATGGCATTGTAGACATTGGATTTAATAATATTTTGTCAGATCACAGATGGTCAGAATGGCGCAGATACGCGATATTGGAACATGTGTAACGGCTCATACACACACAAAATAAGGGAAAACACAGAACGGGAGGCAATGTTATTTTGCTTGTTCTGATATATTGAAATTTGACTGTTCTATTGTAGTTCGAACATTAAGCTGTTTCCCATTACTAACGTATGTACGGATCAGAAATTCATTTGTTTCCATTCGGAAAGAAATATCGACTATGGTAAACATCGACTTGTTGACTTGTTTTCTTTTACCAGCTTCCTCCGTGCGTACTCGCAGTACACAAAAAAATTCGTCAAATAATTGTTTTTATGAGTAGGCGTATTTTCTTTTTTCATATGTTATACGTAAAAGACTGAGGAATTGATGACATTTCGTAAAGTTGAACAATCTTTTTCTGATTGTTAATAAATAGCAAACATTTCAGCAGAATTATACCGACATTCACAAGTACCTTATGTTTTCCTTCGAAAATACATTTTAATCCCTCACGGCGTAGTCAATTCTACAACATTGATTTAGAAGTTCGAATTTGCATTCATACGTGTTTATTCGTTCGATTTAGAAAAACGATAACGTGCGAACTAAAAGATCCAATTCGACGGTATTTCGCTCGCATTTGCTTAATCAACAAATCTTCCTCACCGCCTCGGTATTGTTCGGACGTAATTTGTTACAGCAATACTTTTCGCCCCTTGATAGTTTCTTTCAATTGCCCTGTGGCGCAATGTTTCTTTCCCGAATCGCATTTACATGTTCTAGTCGATCTGTTCCCTCGAAGCTGTACGACCTACTGCTTCGAGTACACTTTCGAATAGGTTTTAGGATGTATTGGTTAGAAAACTAAAGAGAAGGCATTTAGTCTCTTTTCTTAGAGACAATTAAGAATGCGTTAGTATGCCAAATTGGTTAAAAAAAATCTTTTGTCAATCGGAAATTTGAGCGTGATATATTCTTTGGACTAAAATTTACCGCACCACCATTCCGAGTATAGTCTTTTTCAACCGTGGGCAAATGGTGGCACGCGATGAAATTTCATTCGGCCCGCGTAGTCTTTTAAAAATTTTATTAATTAAAAAATATATAGATGTATGATAGAAGAAAAAAACATTTAAAGTTGAGTGATATATTTGCAAGAAGTAAATAATTGACTACTAACGGAGTACCAAGTTTAACCAGAAAAAGATCTAGAGTTCTGAAGAACATTTGAGACAAGGTTGGTAAAGAATGTAGCGATATGGAGCTAATTAAAATTCATTGTATTCCGAATACTCAGATGTTGTCTACCACAGCCGAATTCGTTGGTTAAGTTTGGGTAAGTTCTCTGCTGTTTTTCTTTTTCATTTTCTGGCTTTCCCATTCTGTCATCCAGTTCTCTTACTTTATATGGAAGCGCCTCATTCTCATTTTTAATCACTTTATTTTCCTCTCTTAGTTCTTTCAGTTCTTCTCTATATTCTTGATGTTCCTTTCTTATCTTCTTCATTTCTACTGTTAAATTTGATAAATGTGACGTTATCAAATTTAACAGTAGAAATGAAGAAGATAAGGAAGGAACATCAAGGAACATCATCATTTGCAACATATTCACCACCTTTTCCTTATTTTCATTCCTTTTGGGTGCTTTTTCCGGTGTCTTCATGTTTTTTTTTTGCCTTAGTTGAAGGGAAGTTTCCACTCACTTCCAACTCTGTTTTCTTTTTGTGTCATCCAATGAATAGTCATCCATATTTTAATATAGCTGAACTTTTTCTGTACGCTGCAAAAACGTCACAAAACCGAATCAATTTTCCGAAGTTCGCCGTTATGAGTGCACTTTATTTAATGAAAATCGAGTACTAATTTGGCGTATTGACTAGAGATTTTATTTCATATGACCACACCCGTCGGTCTGATGCAGAAGACTTCGCGTCAGAGCATCAGATCGGATCGAAGTGTGTCAAAGGTCGTCTTTCACTTCGTCTGCCATCAATATTAAGCAAAACACAAATTCAAATTTATGTACGTACAACTTCTACGCACTGCTATCGTTTCATGCGAGAATATTGCTTGGAACCTCTTAAAGTTATATTATTGGGAGCACATGCGAGCACGTTCACCACACTCGAATCCTAAACACGTTTATGTACTAATGTCCCTTTTTTTATATTCCTTGTGATTACATTTTTTATTTACATTTATCTCGTCTGTATATTTCCGTGTTCTATTTCGAGGTAAATAAAAATTTTGTTAAATTGAAAAAGTGAATTTATTACTCTTTCCAATCTCTTTTACGAAATCATTGGAATTACTTTTCTATGTACGACAGTGGTTACATCGGAGAAGCCGACGGTCGATGAAGAAACATTCTTCATCAGGTTTTCCATTAAAAACTGATATGTGGGCGGCTCGCAGCCGCCTCAGTCTCGGAGCGCTCTCTGCAAGCACTGAATTCAATTTTCATGGAGTAATTAATATTTTGAATACACGCGAGGGAGAAAGATGTGCCAGGTGATAGATCCGTCCCTCTCATCAATGTGGATTCGGCCATTGCGTTGGGACGCTTGATCAACTACGCGATTGTTTTTTTAGTTGTTGTTAGCACAGCGCTTAACAGGGCTTTTCAGGTGAGATTAAACACAGTTTCTGCTACCTGTTTTGAGCATAGCTGGGTCGAACGCTGTTCAAATATTGAAAGGTTATTCGGGAAATGTCCGATCTTGCCGGTGTAGTGAGTAATATTGATAGGATGTGGTTGAATTTTTTATAACAGCAATCATATAATATGCAAGTGTATTGTTCCGAAAATATTTGCACAGACAATAACAAGGGTATATAGCTGAAATGAAAAAAGAAAGGTGAAAGTTTCTACTTTGCCAGCAGTTATTACATACACTGCCGTTCAGTGAAGTTCGGTCATACAATAAAAATCTATTATATCACACTGTATACAATTATTAATACATAAAATTAGAAAAATATTAAGCATACACTCTTTTCTAAGGGGTTAAAGCCATAAATTATTATGTAAAGTAGAAATATTGCGACAACCACAATAAAGTCCCTTTTGTTATCATTCCAAGAATTTCTCGGAAGTACCGATCTTTTGAAACGGGTCGTTTGGGGATTATTAACTAACAATACATTTAGGAAATATACCGTAGTATCATTCTTGTTTATTTATCACAGGCGTAAAGATATAAATTTGCTTCATTTTACTGTTGAACGTGTGTTGGTGTGCATCTGTCGTTTTTGCGCGAAAGTTTTAAGAAAATTTACTTCAAAATGGCACGTGGCAAGCCTACTAGTGTAAAAAAACGTTCACGCATTATTACGCTGTTTGAAGAAGGATATTCGGGGCGACAAATTGCTGAAAAAATAAATATGAGAAGTTCAACAGTAAATGACATCATAAAGCGATATCGGACAACTGCAACTATAGAAAATCGTGTCCGTCCTGGAGCATTTAGGAAAACAACAAAAGCTGAAGATTTGAGAATTGTATTATTAAGCAAAGACAATAGAAAATAAACAGCGCCACAAATAGCAGCCGAAGTCAATCGCGGCCGTGAAGTACAAGTTTCGGCGAGTACGGTAAAACGTCGACTTCAACAAGCGGACCTTCATGGACGCATTGCCATTCGAAAACGCTTATTACGTCGGGGCAACAGAGCAAAACGGCTACAGTGGGCCAGTTCTCATCTAGACTGGTCGTTAGATGATTGGAAACACGTACTTTGGAGTGACGAGTCAAAGTTTGAGATTTTTGGGCAAAATCGCAAGGGCAAGGGCGTAGTTCTGTGTTAGTGTGGGGATGTTTCTCCTTTGCTGGGACGGGAGATTTATGCAGAGTGCAGGGTGTAATGAGGAAGGAAAATTATTTTGCAATACTCCAGAATCATGCAGTGCCATCAGGCTGCGTATAATAGGCCGTAACTTTACATTCATGCATGATAACGACCCAAAACACTGCGTTAGTGTGTAAGAACTATCTAAAGGAGCAAGAAGAACGGCACACCCTGAAAGTAATGACATGGCCCCCACAAAGCCCAAATTTGAACCCTATACAGTTGTGGGATGAACTGGACAGGAGGATCCGAAAAATATGCCCAACTTCACAAGAACATTTACGGTATATTCTGCAACATGAATGGATTAATATTCCACAATCCGCTTTAACAAAACTTATCGAAAGAATGCCTAGAATAGTTCGAGCGGTGATTAACGGCAAAGGAGGTTTTTTCGATGAAAAAAAAAATAATGTTCAGTATGTTATATTAGGCCAAAATAACTTTTTATTTATTTATTTTTATCTTTTTTACCTGTCCATACAATAAAATTGCATTTTGTTTTTAGTTTCGTTTGTTTCTGTAACCTTCTCATGTTTTTTCCTAACCGACCGAACTTCTCTGAACGGCAGTGTACATACAGAATATTACTACTACATTTTATGTTATGTAGTGTATTAAAACAACAATTATCGGAAACAGCATAAACTTAGGTCAAATTTGTAAAATATTAGAAAGTTGATCTTCTAGTAAGAGGACCTGTTTTTGGTTACGTAGCATCAGGAGACGATGGTTCGAATCCTGATTACTTCTCGATTTATCATTCGCAGTTTAGAGAACAATTAACTGCGCCTCCTCAACATTTGGTACGCGCAGGTACCTCAAGTGCTGCTGAGATATTTTATAATTATAACTTAAATAAATAATGATAGCAAGGACTCTGGCGTAGTATGGTAAACAACACATAAGTATCGGCAACCTTCACACGTATGTGTTGTTTACCATAATTACATGTTCAATTTAAATGCAGATTTTCCCGCATGTTTTTTTTTCTACAACTTTGGAAACCATGTGCTTTTGGAATCTGGAGGATGCTTAGAGCCGCATTTTGTCTTCTTATAACATGCAATAACAGATTTAATCTCCATATCACCTTCAACATCAAATGACAATAAATATATGCACATCGCCACAGAGATTACATGCATAAGCAAGTAAAAAGCAAGTATACTTTGCATATAGTCTTTAGTAGGAGGTCTACATTTCATTTCATTACAAAGACAGTTTGCAGATCATCCACACCTGCATAAGCTCTCCGTATGACCTTTATTCAAAGACCTGCACAATTTGCAGGCTAATTACGCTTTTTAAGTCTGATATATAATTTATAGTCGTTTTTAGCTCAAAATATTATGTAATACTCTAACGTTCAAAGTTATACAAATAAATCGTTTTTAAGTAGAAGGAGAAGCTAAATGGAATAAAAAGTAGTGGAGCATATCGTTGGAGAGTTCAACAATATCGAACAACGTTTTCAAAGCTAGAAAAATTACCAACAACAAGCACTGATAGTAATAATAATACATTAAAAAAAGAATAGGTGCAAATGAAGTGGGGATAACCAGGGATTAAATTTAAATTGAAACATAAGTAAACTAATGCAATAAAGCTCCGGTAAGAAAAAGAAGAAGAAGAAATAATCCTGATACGTACGTATGTAAACTTAAACACTTTAAATTGCAAGGAGGCGTCCCAGTAAAGAAGTGATTAGAGACGTGATCCTTCAAAAGAGGAACCATAAAGAGTAAGTAGAAACGATAATTAAGGCCTTTAGCTAGCAATAATAACCCTAGCATTCATTTTGTATTAATTGATGAACATTATTATTCTTGTATATTAACTGCATGTCAGTCATATAAAGAGGTCTGTTTATTTCATCTGCAAGTGCAGTCCTTATGCAGTAGTAAGCGGACATACATTTAGCCTGTATATAACTGCCAATAAACGGCTTTATTTGAAATGCAGGTCAAATACGGCAACTTTGCAGATCTGTTGCAAGTCCGTCCAAAACAATATTGCATATGATCGTTTAAGGTTGGTTAATCAGCAAGGTAGAAATTAATCATAAACGACAAATTAACTATATCCATTATCTTCGAAATATTGGAAAGTGACAAACTAAAATTCCATTTGTAATCATAAGAATTCTAAATGTATACGTGTTTGGACTTAATTGAAAACGATGAAACAAAGCGGCCAATGCAGTAATTTACCAACTTAGTAAAAATCTACGGAGAAACGATTTCCTCATATGCGAAGGTAGTCGCACCCGCCCGTTAGGACAGTCTTCGTTTTTCCGGAGCCGATTCATCCTTCACAGTTCATTGTTTCGACTGTACCTTGGTATTGATGCAACCAAGATTCACGGTCGCCAAATTGTCGCCAAAACTCCGACATCCTTCCCTGAAATTGCTTCAACGGGGTTTTGGAAATGTTTGTACGAATACGTTTTTGGTCTTGAGTGAGCACGCGTGGCATCCGATTCACGATTATCTTCTTCATATCTAAATCTTCAGTTAATAGAAATGCCTACAGCCTCCGCTATCTCTCCAATGTTAATTCGGCGGTCGTCTAGCGCTATTTGGTGATCTCTTGGAGTATTGTCGGTAGTGGTTTAGCCTTTCCGAACGTTCATTATCAACCAAGCTGGTACGCTGCTCGACTGCCTAAAATATTACTGCGGCAAATGACGATGTAGAATCCTGGTATACTCCGTCTATCTCGGCTCAGTAAGAGGGCCAAAAGCTTATATACCACGTTGGACCGTCACCACACTTACAAAAAAAATGGCGTGGGCCTATTACTTTCAAATGCAATAATTTACTGACGGTTCGATATTCGATTTTTTTTCGTTTTTATAGAAACACTAACGGCGACTGTTATAAACGACTCTTAAGCAATAACTTAGCGTTCAACATGGCTGAAACTTTCAAAGCATCTCTCAACGTATTGTTAAAATATTTCGAAGAGCGTTGACAATTTTCGTAACTTACAAGAATATTGTGAAGGGAGAAGCTGAAAATAATACAATATCGCTATATGTATCAAATCCTCATGGTCTGTTCTACGAATCAGCTTCCGTTGTATCCCTTTCCGGCTTTAAAAACTATTCTTCTCCCATCTCAATCCTTCACAACGCAGAAATGCATATATTTCGCTAATATATAAATATACAAGCTCCGGATCTATTTACACCTATTCAGGATCTTGCTCGGATAGATGTACGTATGTAATACAACTTGTATAAATATTCAGCGAGCTGAACCTCTTATGTTCCTAAAAGCCGACAACTCCTTCTCGTTCTCGAAATCCTTATTTATTGTCCTGCAGTTCTGTAGTAATACTGCTTATACGCTTTTCCTAGCTTCGTGTTAATGCGGTAAACGCAAGAGAAATCACAAGACATTAGGATAAAAGGTTTAAATTCATCAGAGCTACGAGAAGAGAATATGCCGTCGCCACATTGCCGCCAACACCATAAAGTGTCTGTATAGAGCATTAAATAAGGTCCAAGCAGTAGCAAGCTATTACGAGGTGTTGAATTACTATTTTTTAACTTTAAAAGAGGCAATTATTAAACCTTCTTTCTTGCTTTGTGTGGGAATTGTGAAAAAAACTATACTACCTGCTCTGTAAATAATATAACGTAAGGGTTAAAAAATAGACTTCTGCGTGATACTTTGCTATTAGCTAGCAATCGCTTTAAATTTAAATCGTGTCTGCGTTAGAAAATGGCCGCCTTGCATGAACGTCACCTATAACATGGATATTAAGGAAAAATATTCATTGGCACAAACTTATGCAGAGTGCAGAAAGTTCCTACAATCATATACTATAAGGGTCAGGAAGGAAATGGGATCTGCAAACGGTATACCGTATCCAATAATGACAGCAAGGACTGTGGCGTAGTGTGGTATGTATCGGCAACCTCCGCACCACACAATGTGTTGTTTACTATACAGTGTGCATATGAAAAGTCTATTTACAATTAACGGATTATCGGACACTTCTGGGGTGACATTAAGGTTTAATAAAATATTTATTAAAAAACGATATTAATTTGGAATGGCAGTATTATATCTTTTTAAAGAATTTGGGTTTCCGGGTTGAACTTTATTTTTGTATTCAAAGCTTTATTTTATACAATAAGTGTATTCTTTAATTTTTTAGTTCGATGTTTATTTCATTTGGGATAATCTACGCGTATGCCGTTTAATTGTTGTCTAAAAGTGTTTAGTGCATTCACTGAGGTCACACTTTGACGTTGTAACCTTCTGTGTTTATAGGTATGTGCTACGAGTATGTATTATATATACACCGCCGTTCAGAGAAGTTCGGTCGGTTAGTAAAAAACATGAAAAGGTTACAGAAACAAACGAAACTAAAAACAAAACGCAATTTTATTGTGTGCACAGGTAAAAAAGACAAAAATAAATAAATAAAAAGTTATTCTGGCCTAATATAACATACTGAACATTATATTTTTTTTTCATCGAAAAAACCTCCTTTGCTGTTAATCACCGCTCGAACTATTCTAGGCATTCTTTCGATAAGTTTTGTTAAAACGGATTGTGGAATATTAATCCATTCACGTTGCAGAATATTCCGTAAATGTTCTTGTGAAGTTGGGCATATTTTTCGGATCCTCCTGTCCAGTTCATCCCACAACAACTCTATAGGGTTCAAATCTGGGCTTTGTAGGGGCCATGTCATTACTTTCAGGGTGTGCTGTTCCTCTTGCTCCTTTAGATAGTTCTTACACACTAACGCAGTGTGTTTTGGGTCGTTGTCATGCATGAATGTAAAGTTACGGCCTATTATACGCAATCCTGATGGCACTGCATGATTCTGGAGTATTGCAAAATAATTTGCCTTCCTCATTACACCCTGCACTCTGCATAAATCTCCCGTCCCAGCAAAGAGAAACATCCCCACACTAACACAGAACTACGCCCTTGCTTCACTGTTGGCACAATGTAGTCCGGGATCACTTTTCGGTTTTAGATCTTCGGACATAAACTCGTCGATTTTGCCCAAAAACCTCAAACTTTGACTCGTCACTCCAAAGCACGTGCTTCCAATCTAGATGAGAACGGGCCCACTGTAGCCGTTTTGCTCTGTTGCCCCGACGTAATAAGGGTTTTCGAATGGCAATGCGTCCATGAAGGTGCGCTTGTTGAAGTCGACGTTTTACCGTACTCGCCGAAACTTGTACTTCACGGCCGCGATTGACTTTGGCTGCTATTTGTGGCGCAGCTAATTTTCTGTTGCGTTTGCTTAATAATACAATTCTCAAATCTTCAGCTTTTGTTGTTTTCCGAGATGCTCTAGGACGAACGCGATTTTCTATAGTTCCAGTTGTCCGATATCGCTTTATGAGGTCATTTACTGTTGAACTTCTCATATTTATTTTTTCAGCAATTTGCCGCCCCGAATATCCTTCTTCAAACAGCGTAATAATGCGTGAACGTTTTTCTACACTGGTAGGCTTGCCACGTGCCATTTTGAAGTAAATTTTCTTAAAACTTTCGCGCAAAAACGACAGATGCACCCCAACACACGTTCAACAGTAAAATGAAGTAAATTTATATCTTTACGCCTGTGATAAATAAACAAGAATGATACTGCTGTATATTTCTTAAATGTATTGTTCGTTAATAATTCCCAAACGACCCGTTTCAAAAGATCGGTACTTCCGAGAAATTCTTGGAATGATAAAATAAAATAAAACGGACTTTATTGTGGTTGTCGCAATATTTCTACTTTACATAATAATTTATGGCTTTAGTCCCTTAGAAAAGAGTGTATGCTTAATATTTTTCTAATTTTATGTATTAATAATTGTATACAGTGTGATATAATAGATTTTTATTGTATGACCGAACTTCACTGAACGGTAGTGTACGTGTGTTTATCTTGTTTAAATTTCTATTTATTATAAAAGCAGTGTAAGGAGTAATTGTGGTACACCAATTACTACTAGACTGCATGGCGGTTTGAGAAACTGATAGAAGCATTTGACCGTCGTACGTACTTACACATTATTTAGATTAATGCATTACTATTATTGCAGGTTTCGTGCAGGAAATGGAATTAATTAATGAGGATGGGGAAATTTTCGAAGAATTTACTCCACATGCAATATTGAATCAATCGACCTGTACATACAGTGAAATTTTTATGTTTTGTCTCCCTCTGAGCCGACATATCTATACCTTCTACCATCGTAGCCGCGCGCCTGGATTATTGTAAGATTCGCAGGTAAATTTTAATTTATAATGGGTATTCCCATTAAACGCGTTTCTATGCTTTTATTTGCTGAACCTAAGACTTGGCCTTCCCAGGCGGATCGATATTTAGTCGTTGCAAGGGAAGACAAAACATAAACCGGCCACTACACCATGTGGTAATATTACCAGCGATTCCGGCTGTATTATAGAACCAAATTGATATTCGTAACTATGACTATATAGTCGATTAAGTAACTTTAGATGACATTATCAATTTTGTGCTAATTTATTCTGAGTAAAGTTCGAGGGAGCTGTAAATGATTTTACAATTTATAATGTTTATCTACCAAATTTACCGAAATAAATTTGTTACAAAATAATGACATTCAAACTCAAATTTATCAAAAACCATTCAAGATGAATGGTCGTAATCCCTCTAATCAGCAGGTCAAACTGCATGAGGAGCCATCATCAAAATAAATATTTTAAAACGTTTTTGCAATCGTCAAAATTTCCAAAGGGGTATCCCTCAGAAATTTTCTCATTTTTTCGTGTATTTCTCCAACTAACAACTTGATTTATATGTAGATTTCGATACGCTACATCCACTACTGTAAACGCCAAATTAGATGACGGGCGGTGGGAGTAAGTCCGCGCAGCATTAGAAATAGTGGGAAGCTTTGTATTTAGCTTTACATAAAATTGCAAGAAACCATAGGCGGCGCAAACTACACAACTATCACTTAATAAATTAATAATTTATTAGAGTAAAATATATACAAACTTATTTTTTTAACAGTATTGATTTATTGTGAAATCAATTAGACATTACAGAAACAATTAAACATATGTATAATGAGATATACGCATATACAATCATTACCAAATGAAATCATATAAATAATGAGATTTTAATATATAAACAGGTATAAATTTACAGAGGGAGCAATTTAATGTTACAATTAAACAATTTACATATGAAATGAGATTTAAATGTACAAACAGACTAGAATTCCATTTGCTTGCATTCGCATAAAGAATATTTAATTAATAAATGGTTTATTCCTGTATTACTAACCGTACAATACACCACATTTGTGGTGGCCCAGATGAACTCAATTGGATTTTGATCGGGGTGATACGGTGGAAATCTCAAACCTGTGTGTCCATTGCGTTGTAAAATTTGGTATAGTTGTGGCCTTAACATTTTAGTGTCAAAGGGAATATTTTTTAACGTTAACCGTTCAATCATTTAATTTTTCTTATTACTATCTGTTGGAGCATGATTTGTTTGTATATTGCGGCGCATTACCAATTACAACAACGGAGCTTATGGGTAAGTTTTGTATAAGCTTCTGTTCTAGCCATCTGCCATAATTTTCTACGTTCATATCTGAATGGTAATCACCAGTTTTTACGCCGGACTTAAAAATCAATAGGGCGTTAGGGATAAAGCCCACGTTCCGTCTTGCGTGCACTGTTATTAGTCTTGGTCCTTTAGATATTTTCTTGAAAAGACCTTTTGTACTTTCATCAGTCGATATCTTGGAAGACTACTGTGAATGTAAGTCTCGTCTATATATACAATGGGTCGATTTGTCTCACGAAAATGTTTAATCTTTTGCAAGTAATCAATTCTTAATGCTCGTATATCTAAACGCTCTATCAATACTTTCCTATTATTCTGTGTACATCGAAACTTGGATCCCAAATCTGTTAAAATTCTTAATGATGTGTTTGATCCTTTCCATTCCAATTCATCGTGCATCTTTTGGCATAGAGCTGAAACCGTAATTCGTCGCTCGTCTGTTCTATGAAAATCATAGAACATATCTCGCACTATTCTTATTTGATACTCCGGCGAACTTCTGACACTCTTTGTTTTTTCTCTCTTCTTACCAGGACCTTTTTTCATTGCTATTTGATGCTGTATTTCCCTCTTGAATAATTTTTTCTATTGTTCGCAGCGACACACCAGTTGCTTCATGAACACATTCTTTCATTTCATTTAATGGTACTGATGTACTTTTATGCTTATAAAAATAATTGTAAACATTAAAAAGAAAAAACATTATTCGTCGCTGACAAATATAGTCTATTACTTCAGTAAGCGGGCGTGCGCGTTTTTAAAGACTACGGCGCATCCCCACCGCTCGCCATCTAATTTGGTGTTTACAGTAATTTTTCCGATTTTCTATCTCTTACGGTAAGCGAGCTATAGGTTTTAGAATGTTGAAAAACTTTGACCCCTACCATTAAGCTTTTTTTTTTGGTTGCAATTCGAAAAATATAAATGAGAATAGCGGCAATCGATTCTCCGAGTCCGATTTTTCTCAAAAACATGTAACTAAAGCCTTTGTATTGAGCTGAAAAGTCCTCAACGTGATTTAGAGTAAAACACGAGAAATTCAAATTTTGGTTTTATATTGATAGCAAGGATTCTGGCGTAGTATGGTGAACAATACAAAAGTATCGGTAACCTCCGTACCACACAAGTTAAATTAATTAATCCGGGGCGGCCGTTTCGAGGATACAAATGATGCACATTCTCGACCGGTGACCCAATGATAATGCTGATATGATGATTCATCAGTTTGCTTGTTAAAAAAACAAAGAGGAGGAGTAAGAAATAGTATGTTTCTTGTGTTCGATTTTCCCTAAAATATAATTCCTTCCCAAATAACTTCCGTTATTTTTGGCTATGCTTTTGATAGGTCTTTTTTTGTTATTATAATGTATGTCCAGCGTGTGTGTACATGTGACATTCTATTTGTGTAATACAGGGAGTGTAGCAGCAAACTGGTGGGTCGCGAATTAGTTTTCGGTGAGTATCAAAAAGCTTTGGAAAGGCCAATTTTTTTATTTTTTTTTTCTTATTTTTATACATTAGAGCTCATAAATACCGTATACACATACCACAATTTTTTTTAAATATCCGATTACATTTTTGAAGGCTGACAAAATAGCGAGTGAGTCGTAACAGACTGTCGTTTTAAAAAATTGGTCACAAAAGGGAACAGCTTGAGAAACACTGATGTAATGCATATACAAGCGGGGGTAGAATTTATAGCTAAGGCTACTTATTTGTTACATTGACGATGTTTTAACGTGTTGTAGGTTTCTTAAAAGTGCGATTGTTTTAAGGTTCTCTAACCTTACTTGGCACGGTCCTATATAATTTTATACGGAAGAACGTGAAATTTACATTCGCTCTTATACGAGTGTCGAAAAGTTTCAAGAAACTGCTTAATTTGTTATAAACAAATTAAATTGCTATTACTTTAAAGTGAAGATTAAAACTGATGAGTGCATTTTCTTTTTTACTTAAGTCAATATATTTGATATTTGTGCTGATTTTCAACCCAACATCAAACGAACGGAACAGTACCATATGTAGACAGTTTTAAATGCCAACCAAAATGTGTTGGAACTTTTTTGACGCTTTGTTTTGGTGTATCACCAGTGGATCACCAGTGTATCACATATCTAATTATTTTACAAAATATTGAAAAAGACAGAGCATTTTATAAAAAAAAAACATCGAAATCAAACTGCCCAGTCTTTGTTTTTGCCATTTTTGCAATTTGTAACGAGTATTAGAAACACGCTAGTAAATTTAGCAATAATGCGTTGATATATATTTGAACGCCCTGTATAGGTTTTTTGATTTAATTCAACGTTATTTCAGTCTCAAAATGAAAAGAAGTCATCTTTACCACCAACATTAAATGCATCATTATCATAATCATCAAAGAATTCATTTTCTGAGGAACTGTTAGTATCGCCTCCGCTTTTAAGTTGATTTTATATTGTTAAATTGATACATATGGCATATTTCAAATAAATAAAAAAGTATTATTAAATTGACACATATGGCGTATTTAAAATAAATAAATGTTTTTGTAAAATTGATCTATTTGATTTAATTGAATACAAATTTTTAATAACAAATTTATATTAAATCTAAATAAAATTTCTTCCTTGTCCTATATTTAAATACAAAATATATTTGAGCTTAATACACTTATATCTAATTTCACTAAAAATTTTTCTCAGTGTATATATTGTAACAAGCTTTGAAACAGCTCTGCGTTATATGTTTTAGCAGCAATATAAGAAAAGTTTATAATTTTGCTTAAAACGAGGGGTTTGTTCTTTCGTAGTTGTTTGTCGTATCAAAATACTAATCTTTTGTATTACTTTTGTATGCAGGCAAAACCGAAAATAGGTATTAAATGAAGGCCCCCATTTTTAAAGATATTTGTTTTATGCTTTGGGCAGTTCCCTGTTTCTATTTCGAAAAGTGGGATTTCTTCCTGATAATATACATATAAGCTTTTCCATTTATAATAAACTCTAACAGAAATAAACCAGAACAACATTTAAACTAAATTTAACGTAATTCTAGCTTTCGAACGTAGTTTATCAAAAGAGCCTCTTAGTATTTACAGTAGCACTAAATTTGGATAGCTGCACATGATACTCTAGAAAAACAGTTTTACATCAGACAAACTCCACACTCGTAAATATTTTCTCAATACAGTTTACGATTAAAGCCTAGCCCTTATAATAACACACAAAACCTCCGGATTGGCACTTTCACTTCTGCTCGCTATGTGTCAGTGGCGTTGCTGTACGAGCGAAATTCATTAGTTCCGTTCTATCTGTTAAGGAATGAGATCGGAGTTATTAATGTTCCTTCGGATTATACGCGACTGTACTTAAATTCCGCTGTACATCCAGGCGCCGCGCCTTGTTCGTGTCTAGAGTTTAATTTGCGCCGAACGGAAGATTAACTGTCACATTTCAATATAATACATGTAGTTCCCTCTGCTGTTAAGAACTGTCTGTTTTCGTTCAGCGTTGAAGAAAGTATAGATGTAGAGGAATGATAAAGGGTAACGAATACAGAGCAAAACGAAAGAAAAATATGATGCTTCTGTGAAATGAACGCTTTGATTAATTTACAAACTAGCAGAAAATTTAAGGGTAACTACGTTAGAAAGAAAGTTATTTAAGTTGTTGTTAAGAGCTAAGCCGCTAACTTCTATATTTATGAAAAACATGTAGAACTAGTAAAGGTATGAAATAAGGAAGAGAGATAATTATTTCAGTGTACCATAATCCATTCAAATTTTTATCGTAGCATCTTACACAGCGTTCCATTTAGTGCGCGAATGGAAGATAATTCCTTCCCTGAGCAATTTAGGGAAAAAGCTCCCAAATAAAAGATATTTAGAGAGAAGTGCTGTTCAAATTCAAATATACAGGGCAAATTTGTTTTTTTGAACAAGTCGTCCTGTATGTTATAAGCTCTTTTCAATTCATGTCAACCTTTACTCATATCCCTTATACCTGTTCACCTTAGTTTTTAAGATAATTGATACAATTTCAGGTTTTTGCGAAATGCCGCAGTTCATTTAACGGCTGATATCGTAAACGTCTCGCATGTTAGAGCGGTGATTTAGATTTTATTCAATTACAGTTTATTACGCGCCAAATGCCCACTTTGAGATTACCAACCTGTATTGAACTTTTGCCCCGTACTTGCTCCGGGCGGTGCCTATTCGATGCTCTTTCAGTTGGCAGTGGCTCTACTCTCACAGCTAGGCGGTCATCGCAGGTATTTACGATAACTTCTGTAATTGGTGAATTTATGTGATGTACTATCACAAAAACTATTTTATTCTAGAACTGTGGGATTCTCAATATTTGGATTTTTTTTTCGGCTAAGTTTTGACACGTGTTGGTTGTATGTACAAAGTTTTCTCCGTGTGGTAAAGCTAATTTGATTTTTGCGGTTTTTATTTGAGTTTTAGTGACGACGTAAGTTTTGCGGATTGACGTGCCTAACTGTGATGGTCAGTCCTGCGAAATATTTTTTTTCTTTGTGGGAACTCTAATGAAGCATTAGGTATGCACTTAGGTTTCGTTATATAAATTTTCATCTCGTTGTTTCTTTCCCCGTCCCTTAGAGTTCTTTTGGTGGGCTTGAAAGCCACGTCGCGATAACGGAGAGCGGCCGTTGAGGATTTAATAGGTTTCCGGTGTAGTTGCGGCTGAGTCAACGCACCGCTTGTATACCCAGCTTCTGTTTTAATTATATCAGAATAAGATTACTCAAGTTTTGTCAGGTAATCGTTAGCATACCAAACCCCAACTAAACTGAAGTCTGGGCAAATTACCTGTTGCCCGTTTGTCTTTTTTAGGGTTACTTTCTTTCCCTTATTTTTAAATAAACATTGTATCAGTTTAATTTTATATACATTTTTATTTGCGTATCTTTCCACCTCTGGTGGCTACGGTTCTGTACCTAACTGAGACGAACTACTTGAGCAGAGCTTTCACCTAACCGTGTTGCCCTGTGCACCTTTTCTGGATTAGAACCATGGTTCCCACATCCAAGGTATATGTAGGAGTATTCACGAGTTTTAGTGGGTGGCACCTTCCAGTCTAGATGGCCCCTGCCGCGAGAGCTTACGTTTCGAGCCGAATGACTGGGCATAGCGTCCACGAGTGTTTCCCCTTTGAACGACGACTTCCCAGTTGAGCGCGTAAGCATAACTTTGAGCTGAGAATACGGTAGGTAGGTCTGGCTGCTGATTTAAGATAGGTTTATCGCCACTTTCCCTCCTCATTTCCCCCTTTGTCAAAAGACTGCAAGGTGTAGTAAGCTTTCTATATTCATCGACATCGTTGCCATGTTTGTTTCATGCTTTTTCATTCTTTCGAGTACAGTGCTTTGCATAGCTTTCCAGAATCTGTAGGAAAACAAAATAATAATTTGAAGTAGCTTCTCTGTTAGATTCTGGAAACATATACATGGTACGACGATACCGATGACTATCTTGTAAAATCTGTACAGTTGATATAGACAAATTCTACGTCGTACTTCCAGAAATTCCACTAAATTCTCAATTGTAGCTTGTGAGGCTTTTACGGTATTAGCCATTCCAGCCATTAAACACTCTCAAATTATCTTAATTGTCCCAGAAACTAAAGCGGATAGGGTTGTATCGGAAACTGAACATTTTATATACTTGGATATAAATAATGATAGTAAGGACTGCGGGGTAATATGTCGAACAACACTAAAGTATCGGCGCACGCCGCACCACATAAGCTTAATTAATTAATCCCGAATAGCTGTTTCGAGGATGCGTCGATCTTCATTTTCATTAAATTATACGGTTAGAAATGAGGATCGACGCAATCAAAACAGCTGTTTCGGATTGATTAATTAAACTTTTGTGGTGCGAAGTGTGCCGATACTCATAATTTTCTGGCAAAGCACTAGGCGGACACGTTGTACAATTCTGATGTGCAACCAAATTTATCTAACAAGATGTGGCATGTAGACCTATTTATATTTTATAAGGCCAGAAAATAATTGCTAAGTATGCGCTCTGTGTGGACAAAAAAATACATTTCTTGGTTAAATTTGGTGGTACTTATTGCACAAATCTGTTTCCAATTATGTTAGCGGTGTATTCGACATGTACGCATTGACCAACTAAATAGAGAGCGTTGGTTTAGCAGAAAACCCTGCTGGCGAGGATCACTGAGAACCCGCAGCACCTTCATAGCGATGAGCCACGTCAACCGATAAGGAAAACCTGGAATTGTTCAAGAAGTCAAAATCAGCGGGTACCTAGTCGCTACAAGCCTGGCCTTCACGCGTCTAAGCGCTGCCCAAGGATCAGCTCTACCGCTGATATTTCTGTTATTCAGTCTATGCTACTTGTTGATTAAATAAATAATAAGGAAATCGTCATTGAAATTATCACAAATTACAACAAATACAGAGAAACATCTATAAACTATACCATTTTACCGGAGAATGATACACCTCGGTAAGCAATCCATGAATTACGGTGTCAAATAGATAAGTCCCTTGAGATAATTCTATTTTATTTAAGCAAGTTAAATTTTTTCTAGTCTCCTTATATCATTATTTATACTCTAACGTAGAACTTTGATAACCTTTTGATATTTAATGTGCTAAGTTGTATAGAATGTCACACAACTAACAACAGATTTAACTGGTAGCCTTGCATTCATTAAGTAGTGTCTAAAGCACCTCAGGTTTCGTATTCTTGGAGAGGTATATATCCTTGATTCTTAGCTACTGGTTTTGCAACAATGCCATGTCAAAAAAAAAATTAAATTTAAGATAATTGTAGTAATTGATTGACAATAGAGTACATTGTTTTGACCTGATGATTTTATCTGATTAAATGCAGATCTGTATCGAAACAGAAAAACAACGAAAATTACTTTCGCAATACCTAGTTTTGATCCTAGTTGCGATCCTAGATTTCTCCAAAATCAGCGTTTTCCTCTTTATGACACCATTGCAGCCCATCATTTTTGGAGTGATCTCTTTATTCCTGGTTATGATTAAAAAACTCAGTACGTCGGCACATTCTATTAATAATACTTCTTTACTATACCATAGTTATTTTCTCCAATATTTTAACTAGTTAGGGCCAGAACGTTTTAAAAACGCTAATGACTGATAATATTGGCAGATAATATTCTACCCAATCTTCAAGATGCATCTGGTTTTCATATGCAAGGAAACAATGCCAAATTACAAAACAAGCCTACTATTGAAGTCATTATTCAGTTCAGAATTTATTCTAATCTAAAAGCATTCGCTGCTGTTTACATTGACTGGAGCTTCTCAAGAAACTACAAGGCACCACTCGTTGGTAGGGATGCCATTAGCGTTTTGGCCTTATGTTGAACATACATATGTACGTAGGATTTGAAAACGACCACTTGGAACTGAAGCCCTTAGTTTATATTCGGCTATTCAGTTTTAATTTAATTTTACTCTGTTATACTTAATATAATAAATACACTATTAGGATTAATGTATTTATTATATTGTTATAACTGATTAGTATTAATGGTGGACAAACCATTGTTGTGCTGGAACAAACGAACTGCGTTCTATACATACTGTATTATCGCATTAGGGCGGCGTGTATACATATGCACACGCGTATATGAACACACCACATCGCTTATCTATTGTTTAGATTTATCGTGCTAAAGTGAACGTGTTTAGGTGACAATATGTTAAACAGAACACATCAGAAAATTAATGGAATAATTCACGGCAAACGCAACAAAAGGAGAGAAAAAAATTACACTAACACACGGACATGTTTCTATCTCTACCTTCTATCGCTTCTATCGCTCACAGTTAATGCCGGCATTAACTGTGAGGCAACAGCGATAGAAGGTAGAGATAGAAAATTACTCTCGAAACCACGCTGATGACGCCGGGTAGGCAGAAACATGTCCGTGTGTTAGTGTAATTTTTTTCTCTCCTTTTGTTGCGTTTACTGTGAATTATTCCATTAATACCATGAGGAAGCTAAGCTATCTTAGGAACGACTCTAGTGCAATGGAGAAACTGGCGCCTCTGCCCATTGAACACTGAAATAAAGATTTCACTTAGTATGTACTGAGTTAGGTTGAGCGAAAATGATAATTACTATCATCAGAGATGGAATATTAACGCATGAATCGTGAAAACTATTTTACTAACTAGTTATCATTAGTCTTAAACGCTAAATCAAACTCGTTTCCCCGTATTTTCCATTATTATTATCCCTTTTGCAATTACGTAGTAGAGCGAAATAACCAACCGGTTATAAATTGAACCCATTAGTTGGCAATTAATTCATTCTCATCACAATTACAAATAAATTGCCTCCTCGCGAAATTTCAATATCGCCCCCATCTATAACGTGAAGCAGACACAAACCAAACTTGTTTTTGGTACTGGTGGTGTTTGTGTACTACCGTTGTTTATATTATTGTTGATGATGCAACATGGTGATAGCGGTAACAGCAGCAGTAGCGCTACCGCAGTTCTATTCTCGTTGTAATTGTCGATATTAAATTCCCTTTGTAGCTAGAATAAACGAAACTAAACGAGTTCGATGTTGATCAAGGTGGAATCGGACATTAGTATAATGGTATATACAATGTTGTATATTTACAATACGGTTTTCCATTAAAACAAAGGACCCTTTTAGATTTAATTAGGAAAAAATTGTTGCCTTTGCATATATATTAAGCTGTTCCTTAGTTTTCAAGGTAAAGAATTATTGCACGAATACCCTCTTATCTTTTCCTTTTTATCATTTAGAACGAAAAACAATAAGGGAATTTATGAAAACGCAAACATAATATAGTAAATGAATACGAAAACGAATATGCTTAGATGGCTGAAAAGAAATAAGGAAATGAGGCCTTAAACACCTGTATCATGTTCGCTGTGGCGTATATATCTGCTTATACGCAGAAAAAGATCGTTTCACATCTTAAAGTGGTCTTTGGATTTGTATAACGGATTTTCCGTTAAAAAGATGGCGTAATCTAAAAAAATTCACTTTACGTAATATAGTATTAATCTTTTTTCTGAGTCAAACACTTTTTTCGTCATCTAAAATATGTAGCACTGTTTGTACGTGGGCAACAATTTCACATGAGTCCCGCAAGGGCAACGAAGTGCTTTGCAATTTTTTTATTGCCTCGGCTACAGGAACGTAGTTGTCGTTAATAGTTTTTAAATCTGCTGCAACTTGAGGATTTTGGAATTGCATTTGACTTAGCTTTATTGCAGCTGCTTCTTCAGCGTCCAGTTGTAAAATCACTGATTTGATCTTTACAAAATGTTTAAAGTAACAGAATGCTGCTTCTAGCTATGTACCCCATCGTGTAAAAATTCGCTGCGGCGGTTCCTATATGTCAAGATACTGTGAACGAAATAGCCGAATACGTTTCGATGATTCAAGAAAAACGTGCTATTGGTTGCATATAAATCTTGTCTCTTGCAATATGCGTCAGGTAAATTTATGTCGGGATCTTCAAGGATTCTGAGATGCCCTTTAAGATCCCCAGGCTGCAATCCTCTCAGTCTGCTTAGCGTGAGGGCACTCAATATGGCCTGCTTGTGAATATAGATGTGAAGCAGCGTGCTGTGGGTCACGTACGCGTTACACCTGTGATGTTGAGACAAATCAGCCTCTGAATTTGTTGAAGCTGCTGTTGCACACTCTTCTGAGTTGTTTTTGGCCACCAAACTAAAGAGGCGTAGGTGATCATGGGTCTAATTATTGCCGTGCATGACCAAAAGATCATTTGAGGCTTAAGAGCCCAATTCTTATCTAGTAGCCTAATGATGCCGCAATGCCGCAAAAGCGATAACTACACCTTATAAAATTCATACACAATTCGGTGTAACTTGAAGGTCTTGTCGAGCTACGATTATTTGAAAATCTACAGAATAATCCAAACTATAAGATTGATTTCATAATTGAAAAAAAATTACTTTATTGCTTATTGCTGATTGTAAAGTTTAAATGGTATGTATAACGATGGTAACATGCACTAACAAAATAACCGACTGAACATTTATAAGTTAGTTATAATTCGGTCAAACTAACCGCTTGCTAAACTGATTAAAGTCAATCTATGGGAAAATATAAGGCGAGAAATGTAAATACGAAAAGATAATCCGGTTAGCAGACGCGTGAATTATTAACGTTTTACCTCGACACTATTAGAACCGTGTCTTAAAATCGGTGTCTTTACTTTAGTTAATGGCACCGTGGGCATATATGCACAGTAGTTCGCTAACGAAGTGCAAATTGATAAAATTATAAGATAGCTAGGATATACTGTGTCAAACAACATTTATAGAACACTGTTCCTACGGTAACAGTAGATTGCAGTGAAATAACAGTCGATTTATTTCTATTTTTCGCCAACAAGCATTACCTTCCAAATGTTTCAGATCGGATACTTTTGCTTGCTAAAAGGTTACGAAATTATTCCTTCGAAAATATGCTTTAGCATTTACGGAAATGGCAGAAATATAATTTCATGCGCGTAAAATTAAGCAAATTTAATTGCTTTCTGTGGTGGAAACATCATAGACATTGTTATGAACTGACTAAGTACTTTAACATTAATAAGCGTAGATTCTGAATGTTATTTTTTCTAATTTCATAATTGATTTTGAAACTTTTCCGACATTCATCTAGTTTAGTTCTGTTTAAAAATGCTGACATCGTATCTAAGTTGCAACGGTGCTGGTCCTACGTTGCTCGCTAAGTTACCCGCTCGTTGATAATGGCGATGATTGCAAACTAAATAAAATTGAAAAGAAATTAGTACTAATTTTTGAAATGTTTATTTTTCAATATTAATGGGACTCCTTTTATAATTTCATGACACGTAGCTCTCTCAGATTCTGTGGTTCTCGAGTAAAGATATAGTCACCACACCAATAAATTAACTTAAAAAATAACAATGAGTTTTATTTAATATAAAATATATGATTTATTACTGAAAATGGGGCCCCCGAAAACAGATTAAAGTGAATATTAAATTTATTAAACAACTAAAATTTACAGCAAAAAAATATATAATTTAAGTGACGCAGAACAACAGGTTAAAATAAATATGAATGTGAAAATAAACAAAAATACCTACGTGACTTAGGGTGACTATGGGTGCGGTCCGTTGGCGGGAAACGAACACTGTCACTTTATGCACTAATTAATTCAGTCGTATCACTATCTACAATACCACCTAATTCTTTATATTCTTTGTACGTGGCTCTTCTAGCAACGACGGAACGTATCTCTGCGAGATAAGCACACTTTACTCTACTTGTTAGGCAGTTGGCGGAAGACTTTTCTCTATGTTATAACGTTCGGTGTTGACCGAAACATAATTCCATGTATCCATGATGGCGTTTAACTCAAACGTATTCCCAACTTAACTTTAATAAATCATATTTAACTGCTTTCCGCGCTAGAAAAGATATCAGTTAATTGGTTTAAAGAAACGAAACATCATAAATACTGTTCTAGACTAAGTAAGCAGCTTAACTTTAAGAAATGTTGATGTTAAATGAAATACACTGGATGATTCTATTTCTAATTTAATAATTGATTTTGGAACTCCTCCGGTATTCATCTCATCTAGCCTCTTCTTTGAAGAAGTTCAGTCTCCCTTAAGATGTTAACATCGAATCCAAGTCCAATTGCGAAATGTTCATAAAAAAGGTTCTAGAACAGTTTCTCTATCACATCCTAAAAATATATACAGGTTCAAAACAAGGGAGCGAATATTTATAAGTTAATTAGAATTCTACCAAACTAACCGTAACATCCATGTTAAGCTGATTAAAATCATTCTAACGGAAAATATTGGGCCAAAAATGTAAATAGGAGAAGATAATCTGGTTAGCGGACGCGCGGATTATTAACGTTTTACCTCAGCATTATTGGAACCGTATTTTAAAATTGGTGTCTTTATTTTAGTTAAATGCAGAGTAGACATATATGCATAGTAATTTGTTAACGAAGTGCAAATTGATAACATACATGAGAACTAGGACAGGTGCATTTTTTTTCGAGTTCTTGTGATTTATTTTACATTTATTATTGTTTTATCGGAAAGTTAGCTCGATGATTTGTTTAACAATTCTGAATTTTTTCTAACATAATATGACATAATTAGACTTTGATAAATTGTTCCAATTTGTGTCAATTTCACGATCGATCAGTTTATTCTGTTTCGTACAAATTGTTTGATGAATGTGTATTCAGGTTTAGATGTTCGGTCTAATCTGAAATTAAAAGAATACTATAGAAAAAATGGAAAATAATGGAAAATAGAAAACAAGATCTTACATTTCTTTATGAATTTAGAATATCACGGATATAGATTGCTTTATTTCTCAAGTTGAAGATGTTATCAAAGTACATAGAAACAAAAAACCTGTGGGCTTCTGTATAAAGTAGGAAGGGAACCCGGCACATTCATCCGGGAGACTGGTACTTGATGGAGTAGCTCTTGATGAGCCTTAACAAATTGTTGATGCATTTACAGCAATATTTTCAGAAGGTTGTACCTTCTCCAACGGGGCTAACCCTTTGAATATGCTTCAACTACAACCGCCGTTTAATGTGGTCTTGAGAACAGAAGTCGAATTAGTTAACATTATGACTACCATTCCAAATAAAACGGAGGATGACTTAATATCGAGCTTCTGTGTTAAAAATTTACGTAATACATGTGGGATACCTTTATGTCGGATTATAATCTCCCCATCAGGATGTCTACTTTTCCGGATAAATATGCGAGAATTGTGTGTATCTGTCTTTAGGAAGAGAGAATCAACTCAAATTCGAAATTATAGGCCCACCTCTATACTTCATATTTTCGTAAAGGTTTTTATATACTGTGATATACAGAAATACTCACCCACAACACAAGTTCCTCTCGGCGCTGTAAAAGGATGCTTGGACAGTTTACCGATTTCTCACGCGTATTTGGTAGCCCCCCATATAAACTGGATTCGTTCGGTTTACCGCCCAATTTCCCTTTGTCAACCGAATCTTACTTAGTAAGTAGAACTATGTGTGGATTTAGTTCGTAGTAGTGGTATCCCACAAAGATCCAATTGTGGTCAATTGATATTCATTTCATACATAAACGGCCTCTCAACAGCCTCTCTCGCCATGTCTTCGCTGTTAAACTATTTTGTAATATTAACTGCCAATAGGACATTGAGAATTTTCAGACGCAGACGTAAATTCTAGTAAATGTAATTTTATGTCATTCACGACAGGAACAGGCTATCTTGAGTGCCCCCACTCTTTGCAAAAAGAAGGGATTGCAGTCTGGGGATGTTAAAGAACATCTCAGAATTTTTTAAGATCCCAACATGCACATTGCAAAGCACATAATCCCTGTGCAATACAATTTTGATCAGCCTTATAAAGTAATCGCTGAAGGCTGTACTGAGTGGCCATTCGATCAGCATCAAAGTAAAAAAAGGTACCCTGGCATGGTATATAGACGGCTCAAGAATAGAAGGTGTTGGAACAGTTATAAGCATTGGCGGACCTAATTACCATCGCAAAATGCCTACAGGACTCCACACCAATATATGTTTCAAACAGAGACCTCTGCTTCGAACCTGTGCGTCATAAAAAACCTCAAGATAGGGATATGGGGCGCAACCATAACTATATTTAGTGACCGTCAGGCAGTTCTAAAGGCTCTCAAATGCTACACATACGAATCTGGTCTGATTCATGAATGAATGAACACAATTTAGGCCAATTGGGAGACAAAAACCACATTACTTTTCGGTGGGTCTTAATCGATCGAAGGTAATGAAAAGGCAGACAAGCTGGGCAGAGAAGCATCGAATATGACCTTAATCGGTCTTAACCCTTTCTGTTGCCTACACGAGAGCCACATAAAACAAGTAATTAAAACATGAGAGGACAATCAAGATCTCGTGCTGGGGAAATATTCCAGGACAAAAGCAGGCAAAAACATTCATATCCGGCTCGCCTAAGACAGCAAAGTCAGTGTCATCGTTCAGCGAAGGGGACCTTAGATTACTGGTGGGATTTGTGACAGGTCACGCAGCCCTATTCAATCTAGAAAAAGCTGAAGATCAAATCTGTCGTCTTTGTCAAGAAGATCTAGAGACGGCAGAGTACATTCTATGCAATTGTATTGCCATCAGTCGCACTCGATAACAACATTTCAGTAAACCATTTCTATTAACTGCTAAAGCGAAGGATGAAAATCCTAGAGTAGTGTTAAGGTTTATTAAGAGCCTTCATCTATCCTTGAACATATAAAGACATTTTGTTACAATAGATCTATCAAGGTCGCAGTGGTTAAGGGCATTTGTGCTATAGCCCATTGATACTAATACTACTAATTATGTGCTTCACGAGAAAAACAAACCCATCCATTCGGAAGATTACTAATCTCAAAGGCTTAGGTTAGGACTTTTGACCCAACTTTCTCGTTTAAGATGCATATTGAGCAAATTTACTTTGAATTTGTACTCACTTGAAATGTTATGTTACCATTTACGAAAATGATGAACATAATTAGATTGTATTCAACTCAAATGTATTCTCAACTTAACTCTAATAAAGCCAATTTAATTGCCTTCTGCGCTAGAAAAGATATCAATTAGTTGATTTCTTTAAATCGGAACGTCATAAACACTGTTACAGACCAATTAAGTACCTTAACTTTAATTAACGTAGATTTTAAATGAAATATACTTCTGAATGATTTTACTTCTAATTTAGTAATTGATTTTGAAACTTCTTAGGTAGCCATCTCGTGTAACCTTCCTTTTAAAATTTCACTTCTCAGTTATTAAGTTGTTGTCATTGAATCTTGTAGTCGGATTGGAAAATGTCTATAAAAAAGGTGATTCTAAAATGATTTCTCTGATACATTCTGGAAAAATCTACAGGCTGACCCATTAAAAAAAAAACTAAATGGCATAAATCAATTCTTGAGCCTTATCGTAGCAATGTAGAAAACCGTCTTAGTTCTTATGTTATTTCATTTAGAATCCAAACAATTCACATATATCCCTTATATCCTTAAGTTATTTCTTCGTATATGGGCATTTTATTATGCGTGCATGCTCCTTGTTCGAAGCTAAATTAACTTTATATTACATTCTGCCGTAGCCTTAAATTGTTCGGAAAGTTATTTAGATTCCCTAGAAGACTGTAGTTATTTTAATTAAGAATTTATTTGAGGAATTTTCTATTAATCAGTATAAGAAAATCCTCGCAAGTGTTTGCGCCCTATTGTGAAATTTCTAATATGATTTAAATTAAAAGAAAACTTACTTTTTACTTACATTGTATCTACATATATGTGAAATAAGATACTATTTTAAAAAGTAAGTAATAAGAAAATGATCCACGGTACAAATTTAAAAAAAAAAGAACTTTTAGGGTCAACCAGTGTTTTTTATAAAAATTAAAATGAAATACGGCGCAATTTTTCAAAAAAATATTTAATAACATGGTTGCATTATTTTATCTACAGACTGTGTAAAATCGTTACATAATATAGAAAACATGATACCACAATCTGCATAACCAATATGTAACAATTCCGAGCTCCAACGGAGTTGTATAGCTAATAACATAGATATGTCGGCACCCTCGGTTGAAAATAAGGATAGACGTATTCTCAAAACAGCTGTCTCGGATTGATTAATTAAACTTGTGTGGTGCGGAGTGGGCGAATACTTTCGTGTTGTTTATATCACTGTTTCTTGATTTTAATTATTAGCACGTGCACCATTTTTTTTTGCACGATCAGATTTTAATGCGTGTTTGAAAGCATTCACGGCCATCCGTTACTTTTATGTATATTTGTAACCTTACGCGGGGCACTTATTTGCTTAATTTAGTTTCTACTACTTTCCAACAATATTTTCCTTGTTATTGGCTTTTTTTCTCGCTATACTTGATGTTATAAGTTAGATCCACGTACCGCTTTGGAATTATCTTACCGATTGTCTGCATCAATTGATGAGGAGAATTATTGTACCCAGAACCATATTTCTATATTGAAATTTGTGGATTATACTGTTTCTTTGTCTATCTACGAGTGAACCCAAAAATTTTGACGTGCTCACCTGCTATCTTGTGTTTTTTTCCGCAGCATGAGATCGGTTGCTTTCGCCTACGCTAATTATTTTTTTTATTTATTTATATTACTGGACTGATTAATCTTTTATTAATAAACTAATAAGATATTGTAATTACACTATTTACATTGCAATATTTTTTTTCTTTTCTTTGGTGGAATCAATTCACTCTATTAATGGTAGTTATTTTCCTTCTCTGTAATTTTAATCTCATTGTTTGCATCTTGCAATTTTCCTGCAATTTAGAAAATTATCTCTTATTTTAGGATAAATTCATTTTTTTTTCCTGTTACATAAGTCTTGAGCGGACTATTTTTTTTTCTTTTGTGTTCAATTCTTGGATATGGAGGACTCATTCAATCACATTTGTTTCTTTGGAGGCCAACTTCAAAGTCTTCAGTACTACACCACGGATACCATTGCCAACCAGCGAATCGTAATTTTAGACGAATGGTGAGGTTTTTCCCTAAAAATACTTAGCTCCCTCTCCCTTTTGTTGGTGATCTACGATCACCTTGTCGAAATTCATTTCTTTAAGTACTCAAAGGTTGTTGTTGCTAATCCCATCTCTCATCTCTTACTCTTCGGCAAAAAAAAAGGTTATAGGGGGAAAGTATAAAAATAGTGAGGAAGACTGAATTACATAATAGTAGTATGGAAACGAAAGAATGAATTAACACCAAAACTAATGTTCGTTATTTTTTCTTTCTGACTGACTTCGTGGTGGAATAATCGTAACACTTGGACCCCGAAAGAAATGTAATCTTGCATTCGTTATTCTAAAAAGTGAATAAGAATTCTGCAGAATCTGCAACCGCATTGCGATTGATGAAGACGTGTGCTCCTAAAATGTAATTCATTCCACCACTAAAATTATTCACACACATTACTAGAGATGACTAAGGCAGGTGAAATGATTATTTTTTTGCAGCGACTGCCTTTGTCATCTCTACACATTACTATTATAGCGCAAGTGTATGTAATTAGTATTACTCATATGCAAAATAGCGTTTTCTACTGCGTGAGTCTCTCAAAAATTTAAGAATTTTCGGAAGGTTCTTCAATATATCCGCTTTACCGACGTAGTACGCGAACAGAAACACTTTAGGTCAGCTTTGTATTGTTTATAATGCTGATTCCAAATACGATCTCTTTTTTTTCTTCTTTCATCACGTAAGGTTTTCCCGCAAATCGTTATTGAATCATTTAAAAAAATGATGCACTATGAGAGCTTTGCAAAGCAGTGGCAACTAAAATCTACTTGAATATAGCCCATGAAGCATTGAAAGCTTTTTCGCTGATATTCGAAGCTCCTTTTGATGTTTTGTCTTTTTGCAGCAATTAACAATCATATTTACATCCCATCTTCCCTGGTACCTTCTTTCCATCTCTTTAATATCCTGATAGAATCGTTCGCCTTGCTCTCTACTGACCGAACCAAGGTTTTCCGGAAGGTAGTCTAAATTCAAATCCGGGAAATGTGGCTTATTCGACATGCCATTTCTTTATGCTTATTAAACATATTTTTGACAATATTTTGGTACTCTGGGTCTTTCTTGATTCCGAGAAAATTTTTCATTAAATCTTTAAGGGCCTTCCATGCTTCTTTTTGGCTTTGATCCACTGTAGTTTCAAATGTTTCATCCTTTACACGTTTTTTAATATCCGTCCCGACAAATATGCCTACCTTTAGCGTTTTCGCCGGTAATCCCGTAAACTTATTGCATTGATATTTAAAGCATTCTTGGTCTTTAGGGAATGACTTTACAAATCGCCTCATGAGACCAAATTTAATGTGCAGTCGGGGTGGTGACTATTTGCTTGGTTCAACTAAGCCATCGAGCACAACATTTCTACTTACTGATCGTAAGTTGACTTCATTGTGTATTGTGAAAAAATCGAACGTGAGGAAATTGAGGGAGAACCATAATAGCGAGACCATTTTACAATCGTAAGCCTCTGTAATTAATAGTATTATACGTTGTGCAATTTTATTTTGCTGTCACTATATACAATACAAGGTGTAATGTCGACCACAAGTCCTGTAATACTTTCTATTCTGTGCTTATGCAAGGTAGACGTGCAAAACCATGCCAAAGAAAGTCTTCTGACGTTGTATGACTTGCTGGTTCATACAACTGGTCTTTGTACATAAATACCCCCAGAGATGTAAATTACCTAGATGCAATTTATTTTCATTCATTTAACCTGTAGATTTAATCAACGTTCCAAATATCATAAAATAAAAAAATAAGCAAAAATTTTGAATAATTTTCTCTACCGGCGGGCTGCGTATGTTAACTTAATATTCTACTAGACAGAAAAACAAGCACTACTTTCCTACTAATATACATAATGTCCTATTAACTTCTCCCAAATAACTTTATATTACGCACATTATTATCACCCATCTCACGCAAGCATCTTACGTGTAATTTTGTAGCCTCAGCCTACCGTTTTTGTTTGTTAATTACGCTCTACTCATGTGTAAACGTGCGGTATTACCATTCGTGCTTAAAGCCATCGTTACAACCTAATGTCACCGACACACATACCCACGCTCTTTGCATGCCAATGTTAAAACTAAAACGATCCCATCATCGACATGGGCGATGTCACCATCTCATAAACGCTAGGGGTGCCTCCACTTTCTTGCGTCTTCATGGTGGATGGAATGCGTAATTTTAAAGATCGCCTTAATTATCATCAGATAAAGCTGTCGTTTAGATGTCGTAGAAGTATCATCGTAAAGTTTTCGAGGGTCCTTGTATTGTTCGTATCCCACCCTATCTGATTTTAATAAACAAAGGTAATGTGGTGGACGGGGAGGCAATAGCCTACGAATACACCTAGTATAATATACGAAATATAATTGGCCACTTCGACTTTTACGAGGTACGGGAACACAGGGCTTTATCGAGTTTCAACCCATTTAAACTCAAGGCGAACTATAATAAGGTCGATAGGAGTTTGGGATAGGCCCGTGGAATGTTACTAGCACATCTGAAGCTAAAGAAGGGAAGCGAAGATTTTAGGTTTGGATGAAAAGAAAAAAACGAACAGAGGCCCTTGTTATCGTTCGAAAAATTGGATCATTATATTATAACGAAATACACTCCATTTTACCCCGATAAGGTGGGTAGTAGATAAATAGAATTGGAAACCCCGCATTGATGGAGGCAACTAAAATGGAAAATAAGTGGAATATTTTTGGCAATGTTCGAGGTTGATAGTGTAATAAAAGTAGAATATTTCTGAAGTACAATAATGTTATTATTATCTATTATTTGTTCGCTGGGGAAAAAGATTTATTTTATGATCGCCTATCTTACACCATACAGCAGGAAATCGCCAGTGGCGAAGCGTTAGGTGAAACTTCGAGACTAATCTATATCAAAATAGTAGAATAATATGTACTAATTATTGAATGAGTTATTTAATGTTTTGTTGAGAAAAATAGCGTTACTGTTAGATATATTAATAGGTTTTTTTAGTGTGGTGATGGCCCAACGGGGTGTGCAAATTTTTAAAACTTGTCATGACCTCAGCAGCTTTTTAGTGTAAATTATGTATGTAAAGTGTTTAATGACTTTGCTACTATCACCTGCTCGCCGTAAAGGGTGAAGTGCAGTTAATTGTACCCCAACTGCGAATGGTGACGGGAGTGTACCAGGCCCACTAAGAAAATTTTTTGATTCTATCGGGACTGGAACACCCAGTGCCTAACTCTGCCTAGTCAAGCGCACGCCCTTTTACCACTGGACCACCGAGCTGTTAAACCAAATAAAAACTTATTTTCTACAGTTATGTATGCATTTGCATAAATATCTAATGCACATCAGTTTTCCCTGAAAAGAACAGACATTCCTGTTTCTATTCCACACCGATTTTATTATGCGGACAATTCGGTACTGCAGTCTCATGCTGATTTTCCTGTTTTGCATTAGTAAATGATGTAGATGTGTACCTTACAGGTATTAATTTCGTTTCTAAACGTGTCTAGAAACAATAGCTAAAGTACTCACAGGCAAAGACAATGTAAGAAGAGAAAACACTAGCCAATGGACATGTTTCTGCCTACCCGGCATCATCAGAGTTGTTCAGAGCGTATTCTCTACCTTACATCGCTATTTGTCTCTCGGCTTATATCACCCTCCTTCGAGAACGGCGAGCCAGGTATATATCTTGGAGCCACCTAGTGCCAAGAGATATACGTGTCTACCTTATAGAAAGCAGCGGCAAAAAACGGGTACAGTTCCCCAACCAACTCCCAAACAATTCTTAGACTGCTGAACTAGAAAGAACTCCGTTGGTTAGCGTTTTATCTCCTCACATTGCTTTTGCCGTGAGTAATTCTACCAATACTATGCTGTACCGCTGTACACGGTGGGCCAAATTCGATACTTTTAATAGGGAACATATAATTCTAAAGGAATTAGACAAAAACTGACCTAAGGTTGTGGAGCTCGATTTTAAAGAGAAATCGATTCGTGACATCCCTATTTTTATATCTTCCTTAATATAAGAGATACAGAGCGATTTCTTAAAATGTGCAATTTTTAAAAACCCTTGTAACTTTTTTAATTGTGAAAATGCTTGATTTATATAAAAACTATATTAGGGCGCTTTTTGACGCAGAATCCTATGCTCTAATTTTTTCTTTTTTTAAATTCCTATTTTTTGAGATATTATCAAGTCTTGTGTTTTTTTATGTGGAATAGCCTATATATTTTTACACTATTGAAAAGCATATAAAATTACTTTTAGAATGATATATCACACTTGATATTTTATTTAAGCAATTTTTAAATTATTTGTTTTTCTTCATTTCACATTATTTTAAGATGCCTATGGATGGTGGTAAATAAGCAAATAAAAGATTTTAAAAAGGCAGAAAAAAATTGTTTTAATATTAAATGTTACAAATAACAATTCAAACAAACTAAACTAAGGAAACCATTAATAAGCATTACTGATATTATAGCTATAAGGAATTAAGATGATCATGTTTACGCATTTTTTAGTAACAAAGGTATATTCTGTAAATATTTCGTTTAAATATGTCGGTAAGAATTTTAGGAACCAACTTATTTTAGTTCTAGTCATGATTCATTTAAAATTTGAATACATTATAAATTTTTACCGAATAAACCCTCTTAATTCCTTATAGCTATAATATCAGTAATGCGATTAATGGTTTCCTTAGTTTAGTTTGTTTGAATTGTTATTTGTAACATTTAATATTAAAACAATTTTATTCTGCCTTGTTGAAATCTTTTATTTGCTTATTTACCGCCATCCATAGCCATCTTAAAATAATGTGAAATGAAGAAAAACAAATAATTTAAAAATTGTATAAATAAAGTATTAAGTGTGTTATATCATTCTAAAGGTAATTTTATATGCTTTTCAATAGTGTAAAAATATATAGGATGTCCCATATAAGAAAACACAAGTCTTGATAATATCTCAAAAAAAAGAAAAAATTAGAGCATAGCGTTCTGCGTCAAAAAGCGCCCTAATATAGTTTTTATATAAATCAAGCATTTTCACAAATAAAAAAGTTACAAGGGTTTTTAAAAATTGCACATTTTAAGAAAACGCTCTGTATCTCTTATATTAAGGAAGATATAAAAATAGGGATGTCACCAATCGATTTCTCTTTAAAATCGAGCTCCAGAAGCTTAGGTCAGTTTTTGTCTAATTCCTTTAGAAATATAAGTTCCCTATTAAAAGTATCGAATTTGGCCCACCTTATACTGGCAGCATTATTTTGATTATTATTTTTGGGCATTTTTTTATGTGTTTTTAATACATCATGGTAAACCCAGTATGTCCGAGGAATCATTTACGTATGCAGTTATCCAGAGCACTCATATACGGCGTCCCCTTTGGTTCAGCAGTCCAAGATAGGATAAAATTACATATTTGGCTCTATCTACATATGGGATGAGAATGCCTTCGAAGTATTGAATCAGTATTGAATACAAAACCTTACCAAATTCAAACCACGGAGACGTAGTTGGATAGAATTGGATTGTATCTCTAATGTTTTTGTATAAACAATGATGCAAATGTCTAACACTGAAAGTAGAATATATTAAACACGAGACCTACATTTGAAGATTGCATCCTAGTTATTTCTCTTGTTAGTGTTGTTTGGTCGATAACAGTAAACGAAACATACTAACATCCTGTTGATCCAAACTTTAAACATAGGTAGTTACCTACGAAATGAATTAGATAAAAAGGTGTTAAATACTTATGACTTATGCATCACGTTAAGGAGAGTGCAAACATTCCGGATTATAACATCGAGTTTGTTAAAAAACTTGACAATAGCTTTTCCAAAAGATTGCGCAAAAGTATCGAAATGAAAGGAAGGAATTTCGAGAGCTCACTATAGTCAGATAAATAAGATTATCAAAATTTTTCTTTGTTTTGATTAAAATATTGTTTTCCTTATTGTCTTATGCTGAGAAGATACATTTTCTTTTCTTATTTTACACCAATAAACCATTTTCACTGCCAACAAATCTTAGCTTTAATTAACTCTTTTTTACTTAAGATCGAAATTTTGAATCGAGGGTCCAATATCGCCAATATCGGTATGTTTACTATTGTCATGGTAACCAAATCCAGATGCAATTTCGAAGAGCAAAACTCGCCGCAAAACTAATTGCAAGTGACTACTTGGGCTCAATATTTTGAATCAATAATTTAAGAACCTTCAATGATAGTAGTGTTGGATATGTGCATTATTAAAAATAGAAATTTCCTGTAGGGCGGATACGAAAATTCGATTTTGTAAAGTTTGAAGATTAAATGATTGGTTAAAGTAGGTAGATATATCTAAGTTTGTTCAACTGAGGACAGAATATAGAATATCTATTACATCATATTTCTAGAAGGTTAAATTAAATGCGTAATAATATACAGGTCTGGTTCGCTACTTATCGATCACCTTATATATACGAGAATACTTTTGAAAGATACTCTATGATCTTTATTAGCGTCCTACTATTTACACGGTAGTTGCAACTTTTTAATTCCAGAGAATTCGGGACACCTGTATATCAATTTCATTTCCATAAATTCAATTTCGATCACCCCAGCTTTTTACAACTTACCGTTCGAAAACCAAGCAGTAATTCGATGCTAGGAAAAACAAAGTCTTCGGAAGAAGCTTGGCGAAATAAAAAAAGCAAATAGCAAATGCTGGATGACTGGTTACTGTGGGTAGCAAGCGCTGACGCAGAGAGAACGGATTGCCGTAGGTCATGATCAATGACCCGTAGATAATTTTTCCTCGCCCCCTGGTCGGTTTTCCTCCGTCAACAGCGACGTAAGAACAAAGGATTTCTACGAGAAGAATCCCCTACTACTCGAAGGAAAACGAACACAAATACAAACAGTGACAAAACAAGATCTGCTGACGAATAAATTTATCTCGAATTCCTTGTCTCTTTTCCTAGCCTAAAACTGAGGAGGGAGAACAATAAGGAATAACTTTTAATTATCATTTTCCGCGATTCTCCTGACAAGGGCGGCATCTATTGTCCTCCGATATCCTTCAAGTATGCGGGCTATATTTAGAACACACGAAGTTTATAACAAGGGAAATGGAGAAAAAATACCGAATAAAACAATCCGTGTAAAAATATATAGATGCTATAGCTTATTTTTAACGATGTTCTCTTTAACAGACGTTTTTTGTTTAAGTGCGTAGGAGCACAGATGATCCGGTTTAGACGTTATCCTCATTTTCTTTATTCTGTAGTCATGAGAATTTTCAGTAATATTTCTAGTGTTCTATCAGAGGATAATAAAGGTACTCATGCGAAAAACATTCTTTATTAAATTTGCTTTGTAAGAGTTTATGAGAAAATCGCTAAATTTGAAAATATACTTCAATATTGAGATCAATCTTAATACTACAAGCACTGGGGCTTTATAACACCCAATCCTATTTTTTGTTACCACTGGGTGATGAGATTGTTACATTTTTGAAGAAATTGTATTGAGAGATGGTAATTCCTTCAACTTTGCAATATGCACACATATCTACATAATATACATACATATATGCAGGTCAAACGAAAAGAGCGATAAAAACTAGATTCAAAGAACATATAAGAAATTATCGCTATGGCAGATTGGACGCGTCGAGTGTGGCACAACATATAAATGAAACCGGGCATAGTATTAAATTAGAAGACTTAAAATTGATTAAAAACGTAACGTCGCCGCGAGAATTAGATGCATACGAGAGGTTTACATAAAAAGTAATAAAAATCTGATGAACAGAGAAAACGGATCGTTGTCGTACTCTGTCCTTTTTGACCTTTTGCAGTAGGCTGGCACTTGTTTATATTTTGGGTTATAAAAGAGATCTTCCCGTCTATCTGGCCGTGTGTTTCGCATGTCGTAGTTTTAAGACGCGTAGGGGGTAGAATAGGCACTTGTAAAACAATATTTCTTCTCGTAAGAAGGGACAGTACATGCATGTTATTTTTCGCACGTCGTAGCTTCAAGGCGTGCAGGAGGTAGAAATAGGCACTTGTAAAGAATATCTTTTCTAGGAAGTAGGGGTAGTATATGCGTGTTTAGTTTTAGAAAAAAATTTTTCTCATCATTCGGTTATTGGTTGATGATGAGGCCCATTCGTGTCCTCGAAACGGCCGTCCTGGACTAATTATTATATTACTATATAATAAATTAAACTTGTGTGGTGCTGAGGTTGCCGATACTTATGTGTTGTTTAAGATCTCCAATATCTCCAGATATACAGTGTGATCGATAAATAGCGAACCAAGCGCCTATTTTGTTATTTTAAATCTAGTACTTTGTGCACTATTAGGTATTTGGTTTCTCCATTTAGAAATAAATCAATATAATACGGCAGAAACTCAAAAATCGACACCATGCAAGATATTTGATTAATTCGGGGCAATTGTTTCGGGGATTCGTGGATTCCCATTGTCAATCGTACGGCCAAATTATGTGAAAAAAATATATTAATTCTTGTCAAGTCCTATTCTGTAATAATAATAATAATAGTTTATTTCCAATGACAAAAAGAGAAATAAGTGTGTAATCATTAATAGATTTTGGAAAACATAGGACGCTATCACTTGTATCACTTGTGCTAAAAGTAACATACCTGTTCCTCTTACATGCCACATATATACGTAATAAAACGGAAACATGCTTAAAAGTAAACTTACACTAATATTCTTTGATTTCAATCGATTTTAATGCCGAATATTAGTCCGAGGGAAGGATTCTGAGCCTTTTGAAGACGTTAGGAAGAGTTAGAAACAATGCAGAGACGGCGCAGTTCGCAACAAAAAGAGAAATGCGAAAGCACTAGCAGGTCGCACAAGCCCCACTTCGTGTCGTCAGTCAAGCTAATGTTTGTGTGGGTGTATTAATTTTAAATTTATGTATATCCGTCTAACGCAATTATGGTACATACACATGTTTCAAAACTAAATCGGACATCTTGATATCCGATTAACGTGGGTGTGGCATCCAAGTTTCTAGTTTCAAATTTAACTAGCAAAGTTACTCCGTTAATAACAAATTTTAGTTTTTTCCTGAAGCAGTGGTGCAGTAGATTTAGACGGGTTCAATACAAGTACATGTCAAGCGGAGATATGAGCAATTACATTCAGATCGAAATTAATATTAGACTCAGCATTTAGTCAGTTAGTAACAGGAGACGAATAATGTGCCCACTCCAAAAGATACTTCAGCGTCTAGTTCTCGTTACGAAGTTATATTCTTAATTAATTTGAGGTCTTCTAATTTAATATTATGGCGATTTCGCTCATGCGTTGAATTACACTTGACGATTCGGTTCTTCGATTTGGTGCCTATCGCCCGTTTCCGTTGCTCTATCATGTAATGTTATAAATTCCCGACCTTTTCCTTTATTATCATCATTTTTAGGAATAGATATCATAGAATGTCTTCCAAAAACATTTCCGTATATGCAGGGTGATCCATAAATAGGGAACAAAACATTTACTTTGTTATATTAAAAAGACATTGTTTTGATTGTTATATAATAACATATAAAGATCTACACAACATCTTATCGTGAAATTTTTGAGTTACAAAAGAAAATTTAGATGAATTTCCGTTTCCGAAACCGGAAAGTCATGCTACAAAGAGATAGTTATATTCCAGAAGTTCTCTCCTTCCAACCACTAATCCCTCTCCTCCTCACCGTCTTCTATGCGCCCAGAAGAGTCCTTCTTACGAAACTCTTAGCTTATTCTCTATTTAATTCAACGATATAATTTTTCATTGATTTTCGTATGTAACATTGTTTTCTATATCTTAAATTATATCTACAATGCATGAAGTGAAATTTTATTCAATTTCCTTTATTTCTTATAAGAAACGTTGATTCCAATTATGAAATTTCGGATTACGAAGTGTTCTTTGGAACCAATTAATTCCGTAAACCGTAGTACCACTGTATTGTTATCTGGTTTCTTCAGAAATAAACCAATATTGCATGCTTTTTTCAAAAAATCGGAAATACAAATGCGCTTTAGCGTAAATTTTGAAGAACAAACTGCATACTTGCCTCTGTGTAAACATTGTATTAGAACGCAAAAATATAAAGTGTGCTCAGGATTGAGCACCAAACTTTTCCAGGTTCAAACACCAGAAAGGTATTTTTTTTAGCGCTATACTGACATTGTTGTTGTTAATTGTTGATTTAAATTTTTAAACGTATGAAGAGGATTACATAGAGACAGACTTAATACGTACGATGTATCTATGAAATTGAGGACTCGAGACTGCAACACTCAGTGTGCTAAGAAAAGTGCGCTGGGAGATACAAAATGAAAAGATTTGTTTAAATTTATGCTGATATATTAATTTTTATTAAAATATTGCTTAGCTTCTCCTTTTTCGCTAAAAGCACAAACTCTTGCAACGGTTCTGGTCCTATCTTGTTCACTAAATGGTAACGGGGCTGATTATAAACTAAATGAAACCGTTACTTTTAAAATTAGTTTCTCAAGTCGTGTGATTCTCGAGTAACTAATAATCATGCACGAAAGAATTAAAGAATTGATTAAAAAAAAAAGATAAATACGAAAACTGTTACAGTTAATAACAAATTCAAAATATACAAAATAAGATTTATTTTTGAAAGTGGGGCCCCCAAATATAAAATTAAATAGCTATTAATTTTATTGAACAACAAAAGATAAGCGTCGTTTAAATGGTTCAGAGCAACAGGTTGAAACCAAATAAATATAAATATAAAAACAAACAAATGAGAAAATGCCACTTAGCTCAGTGGGTGTGGTCCGTTGGCGTATTCTCGCTGGCAGGCAATAGGCAGAGGGGAAAAGGCGGTGTTTCTCGCTGGAGGGCAATAGCCAGAGGCCAGAAGGCGGTGCTTCTCCCCTCTGGCTTGCGATTCTCTTGACCATGGCGATCCGCTTTATTTTATGCACTAATATTAAACTGTGGTTAATGCCTTTGCCACAATGGTGCAATACCACTTAATTTGTTTTTGACAAGTTTGCAAGTTGCTACATAAATTACGACTCTGTTGTTTGAACTTTCCGTACTAAGTTTGGTGTTTAGTATCCAACATCTTTCTAATGACTAGCTAAGCCTTCCAATACCATGTCCAGAAATAAGTATTTCTAAGTTTGAGAAAATTATAAATATCTCAAAACCAAACAAAAATTAGAAATAGAGGTGTTTGTAGATGGAGAAACCAAAAATGTCGGAATTACATTTGAGATAAGATAGATGAGATAGATAATTAGACGGAAATATTTTGAAAAATGCTCTATGTGGTTTAGTATGTCATCAGATAATTGTAGCTTCCTATTGGTTGCACAGTTTGGCGATTCGAAGGTCGGGATTACGCTTGCACAAACGAGTGCACACTCATTGGCGGCGAAAGCGGTCGGACATACCCGAAGTCGAGGTTCATAGTACGGTATATGTATGAATGACGGGTTGGATTGATGATGGCGAATTGACGGCGTGCTTTCTTATGTTCGACGAGTGCTAATAGATTTTTTAACCGAATTATGACATTAGAATACACTGGCGCTATTATTAAATGAATTGCATGCAACATCAATATTTTAGCGGTCAGCATTTGCAAAATGAAAAAATATGGCTGATGGTGAATGAAACAACGGATACAAGAAAGAATTGTATTTTAAATGTGTTAGTGCCTATTTTAAAAAGCGATGTGGCATCCGTGCCTCTTCTTTTACGTAGTGCGATATTACATAAGACAAACGCGGAAGCGATAGTAGAAAATATAAGATATTTACCTTTGGGAAGTTCAATATATCGGCAACGCAACTTATAATGTTGGTTACAGATGAGGGTTCAAAGCTGGAAAGTTACTAAAACAATCTCGTCCTCAATTGCTGTATTGTAACCTATTTGCCCCGTGCATGTTTTCTTGCAGCTGAATTTATGAGAAACAGTTATCTAAAAGTAGATCAATTAATAGCTTCTACCAAAAAAGTTTTTATTAAATCTCCGAAACAGGCTTGTCCGGGCATTCCTCAGGCACCACACCCAGTATTGACGAAATGAGAAACGTGACTTAAAGCAGTTTTATATTATGAGAAATATTTGTACATTATTATACTTTGCATCTTAAATTTTAATCCGCAATCCCAATTTCAGTAATTTCAGCGGCTGGTTTCAGATACCAAAATCCATACTCAAATAGAGCAAATTTCCGAAAATTATTCAATTCTTTAAATTCTATTTCCAAATTAGGGAACACCATCCTTTCATTACATGAAGGGCTAAATATAGTAGATAACTTCAAACCCTCGATAGGGAATCTATTTGATAATGTAGCAAGGTTAACAACCGACAAATTATGTGTGTGTTGTAAGTAAGAATCCAGATTTTCAAACTATAGTGCGTATAGACAAGAGTTCAAGTGAAAACCAAGAGTGCGAATGTCAGTCTCCATTAACAACATAATCAAACTAATGTAGTAAGTAATTACATACATTATTTTTAATATTGATAGTAATCGACCCATACGCTGCTGCGAAAGCACTCGCTTCTGCGCTTACATAGGACTGCATAAAGCCATCTGCACAGGTGTAAGCCTGCAGGCTTAGTCGGGACAGCCTGTATATTACACTGCTGCTGAAATACCCGGCGAAGATTCAGTAACCAATTAATACAGAATATGTTCCTATTTAAAATTAATAATTTAATCAATGCAATCATATTTAGTTTGGCATAATTAATAAATAGATTACTAATGTGACGTTGAGCAGCATATATACAGCATATATGCATATGTCTGATCCGGGGGCTATTTTGAGGAGTACATCGTTAATGAATAATTATACTAACTTGGTAATTACTACATTTCGTTTGTTTATTCAACAACATACTAAAATCGATACCCTGTAATTACAGGATTAATATGTATTGTTTATATTACAAAAGGTTATATAAACTAATTACATACATATTTAATTATATATTCGTATTTATACTACTTACTATTTATTAACCACTACATAGTAAAAAAAAAACATGTATTTCTTCACTAAATTCGCAGGGAGGGTAATACACATGTTTCATTATTTTTATGTATTCAAATCCATACACCATGAACTGTCCACAATTTATTTGACATGACTAAATGGTTTGTAGGTGGTCTGCTATTGACTTAGTTGTTCTTGTTACTGCTTCATCTATAAGTACTGTAGTTTTTCCGTGGTTACTTTTGCTTGTAACCCTTTTGGTGCATCTACCTATTTATAACGTTCATTAAAATTTTCCCGCACACAATGTCAAACAAGAATGTCCCAAAAGGTAAAGAAATCATCATATGAATTAATATTTACAACATTTTTCTAACATCAGTTTTTAAATTGATTCTTATTTCATACATGCTTTTGGATTCTCCTCTTTTCAACACAAATACAATTCTACAATATCTTTACTTTTGCCGCGCTTTTGCTCCTTCCTGCGTTTGTGTGTGTATTCTTTATGGTAATTTCCTTATTCTTTGTCATTTTTTGTTTGCTAGTTTTGAATTTTTCCGTTTCTCCTTTCAAAAGTAGTATTTCCAAATTCTTTCTACAGACGAAATCTTGTTTCTTGAAATGTTTATTATATCAATGCAATTATTCCTAATTCGTGGTTTGTTTCTCGAACAACGGCCGATGACGTGGGGATGGATGTGGATGAGAGAATATAATTAAAGATCTTTAATTAGATTCTCTCATCTATACATGTTTCTACGTCATCCATATTTATACGGCATTTAATTGACTAACTACCACCTTCCGCAAATATGCAATGATGAGCTGCTACACAGCGAAACGTGCGCTTAGACATAGTGTTAGGTGGTGGTTTGACTTCATTGTTAATTTCACTATTATTATTATTATCAGTGAATCAGTTCTTGTGATTGTCATGGCTTTGTCTTAGATTCGCACAAAAGAACACTGGGTTACACACTTCTCGTCTAACGGTTACACATAAAGTGAAGAATAGAAGGATCACGCAGTAACACTACACAAATACAGCACCCGTTAATATCGGGAAACTACACTCGTATTTTAGTGTCACAAACTTGCATGATGGTCCTAACAACGTCCTGCAATTAAATGGATTTTGCAAAGTACTCACTGGGATAATGTTGGAAAAGAACAGTGAAAGAATTTAGTAACCGGGGTGTTTGCCAGTAAAGAAAGAGGTACATTTATGTACTAACGTGTACCTTATCTTTATGAGATATATTATAAATCCCAACTCTACTGAATATAAAATAAAAAGGTCTATTCTCGATGAATAAAGAAAGAAAAGAAGTAGACAGGTAAAGAGGCCACGTAATCAGACAGTGTTTATTGGCAAACATTATGTACATTTAACATTCATTGATTTAATTGCTATTGAATAGAGATTGCTTTCGTAAACTCCAACTATTTATGCAGTAGCAAATATCTAATTAAAAGGTATTAGTTGGAAGAATTCCAATTGGAATTCAAAGTGTGCGTCGTAGTAGTTATTCAGAAGAAACTGATGTTTACAAAGAAACACATAAACATAGCGTTTGTGGGCAGGAATTTCGCTATATACGGTTAGTCAAATCAAATCTAAATTGCCGAAAGAGCGTTTTAGAAACAGTCCAGAATTTCACGACCCTGGATTAGATTAGATTACTACCCGAGGTAATTCTTCACCTATCCCACGGCGACCTTTTCAGATCTATTGCGGTTTTTTTGTCATTAGATCAATTACATCAGCTTTGCTTTCTTTGCGAGATTTAGCAGTCTTGCCTGTGTTTATACAGTTGCGCAGTCTCTTCTTCCACCTGCCAGAATCCTGTTTCCTCTGTCAGGCACAAATTGTTCATGTGCTTCTTGGGCATACAGTGTCCTGTTAGCAGGTCCACTATTGTTTTAACAGACTTCCTGCCTCTGCTTAGTAGGTCCGCTGTAAATGTAGGCCTGCGTCCAATCAGAAATTGCTTGGTCTGACTCTGAGCTGAAGTGATCTTCCACCAGTCTTGAGATCTCTTATCTTCCCATTGTTTAGCGGTTGCTTTTACTACCGCATATGCCGTTCGCACCGAGTGCATTGGGCGATTTTCGGATGTTGATGTGCCTGCTCGAGCTAATCCGTCCGCCTTTACGTTCCAACAATGGTCTTCATGTCCTGGTACCTAGGCCAGGGTCACCTTAACTCGGCTTCCTAGCCTACTGAGTGCATTTACGCAGTCCCACACCAGTTTCGAATTCATCTATGTGGAGTTTAGCACTTTTATTACTGCTTGACTGTCTAATAGATCAATAGTTATCTGCTTGCCGGTCTAACTCTTCAATACACTACAGCGCTACTACTACTTCGGCTTAAAATACTGTGGCGCTTTGACCATACTCCGAGGTATTTCGCTTCTTGAGAAATTCTTCTTGTTTGTGAATACGTTGTGTGCTTTTTGGCCATTGACGGTAAGTCTCTCCTGTTTACACCAGTTATCTAGTGTACTTAAGGCATTTCACATTCATTCCGATATTACCCCATAAAATTTCCCTCGTACTATTATAGCTAGATCGTCAGCCTATCCTAGGCAATATAAACCTGCCTTGGATAGTTTAATTATTAGTTCGTCTACAAGAAATGTCCACAGAAGGGGTGATAATACGCTTCCCTGTGGGCATCCATTTCCTGCCCTCACCTTGATACTAGCTTCCCTATTACGCGTTCCTCCAGGGCGGCCCTTATCCATGAGGAGAGCTGCAAGGGACTCCCTTTTTCCTGACCTCTACAGGAGAACTTGTGGTGACATTACTAAATGCCCCCTCAATGTCTAGAAAGGAAGTCATTGCCATCTCTTTGTCTTCTATTGACTTAGAGATGCGATCCTAAATTTCATCTATATAATTTCAGGAAATCTTAAATTTCTAAACTTTCTCAAAATTTCTCTTCGTAAAACATTACAATATATGTATACCTTTAATTACTATTAAGTAGACAAGTCTTACACTCCTAACACACAATCTGTTGAAGAAATGGAGCCCTTAACCTTACTTTCTTTGTACATTTACGAATTACTTTATGATAGCGGAAATTAGATGTATTATTATTGCCATTAACATTATTATCTACGAACAGCAATAATCGTTTTGCTTCGTTATGTACAAAAATTAAAACGCAATTAAAAGGCTACTATAGATAATCGTTCCAAATTAATGTAATATTTAAACTTTAGGCAATTGTTTAATAATCAAGGAATTTCGACCCTCTCAAGTGGTAAAATATTTTTATAGTAAACTTCCTTTATTTCCAAAACGTTAAACTTAATTACAGGCATTTCTGGAAGATTCAGAGGTTCCAGTATTTTCCAAACAAAAAAATTATCTAGATATTACCTATTCAATAGTTATATATTAAATGTAAACCTAATATTTCCAATTATCTTTATATGTATGCCCTTTGCTTATCAAGTTTCTTAAAAAGTTGGAGTTTACCTAAAATTCTCTATTCAATAATAATTAAATCCATGAACATTAAATGTAAACGTCACTTCGTATAAGTACCACTTTCTTTACTCGCAAACATCACGGTTATTAAATTCTTTCAGTGTACGCTATATTTAGAACAATTACCTATATTTTCCACTTTTCCGACTTCACATGTCTCACTGTCTTTCAATCTTCTTGAAGTTATATTATTGAATATACCATGATTGCATCTTAATCGATATATGTCTTATGAATTTCACCAATTTCAAAAACCACGTTGTTGTTAAAATGATTACAAATTCTTGCCTGGGCCTGCGCTTCTATAATCGCTAAAATTGATACAACGTCTCTTCAAGTTCTGAGAGGATTTTCTTTCATGTAAACTGAAATATTAATTCCTCATTAATGCTTGATTTATAAATTATTAAACGCTAAGGTTTCTATATCAAAGACACATTTGCATTTCCTTTTCTTTATTATCCATTTTAAGCCGAAACTTATGAATATCACAGCGGAGGAAAGCCTAAAATATAAAACTAATGGCACGTTGTATTACTTAGCGGTACTGCTATTAATTGTACTTTAGATGAATTCGTAGCGGTATAAAATTCCTCAAGAAAAATAATAGATCACAGAATGTAAAACTAAACAATATTTCAACAATACTACTGCTCACACACCGAAAATAATCCTAAGATAAGATCCTTGGCTACGAGAAACGCATCCATCTGTTTATTGTCAGGAAAATATTGCTGAATAACCAACGCTTTGTGTGGCTACCAAAAGAAAAAAAAAAGGAAAACACGTAACAAGAAAAAAAACTGAATCATATAAAATTTAGATTTTTAGAGCTAGCGTGGGTGAATAAACGAAAAGAATAAAGCGGACAAGGAAAAAGAAAGAATAAATAAAAGCGCTGAGTTGCAATATATAAAACTTTCCGCATATAATGATGCCGTCGACAGGGATTTATAGATATAAATCCGGAGGCATTCCGCTTGTATAAAGGAGGGTAATATCTCAAAAGCTGCCCGCCTTCCGGGAATAAAATACGGCCGGTATCGGTAATAATATGTGGTTTATTGTGGCAGTTTCTGTAATGCGATTCGTAATTAATATGGAATATGGGAAAATGGCGCTCGATAAACGTGCAAATCTATGCTTTATATTTCATTGAATATTAAACATTTACGGATGGCAGGAGTGTTTAAATTTTGAAATGCAGACGGTGGCTCCGCGCATATATCTTCTTGACAAGTAAATTGATATATTATTCGCAGTACTTACAAATCTAATTATCTAAATTGGGAAATAAAAAGTTTCCATTGGCGCATCCACCAAAATAACTAATTTTAATTTCTTTTTTTTTCTTATACAGCTTTCGGAAATTGGAATAATTATGTGGCAAGTAGCACTTGCTACTATTACGGGATTTTAGTGTACCTGTGTAAAACAAACTTCGTCATGACGACCACTATCATAATTAATTAATAAGTTGTTATGAATGCGATATAAATTGCACTGGTGGTTTGCAATGACTTCGTACGAGAATGTGCTGAAGAACAGATCCCCGTAAGACGAAGCCGTACCGTCTCTTGATCAGCAAATTTGAAGAAGCAGGGTGGTAACTGACCTCCGGAGATTAAGTAGACCAAAAATTACTTGATGTCCAAGTTTTTCAGAGAAATTATAACATAGCCAGTACTAATCCATTAGAAGTCAGTAGTGCTAATGCAATATCTAAATAACTACAACTGGAAAATGATAGGCAACATCCTAAAAATGTATCATAAGTATAAATGTATAAATTGCAAGGACTGCTTGGTTTGATAGAGCTAGATTTGGCAATCAGATACGATTTTTTCTTTGCGAATAATGGCTCTGATTGAGATTAAACCTGAATGGCTATTCCGTACTTTAGGCCCATTTTCCTCTTAGTCTTGGAGACAATACTCAAAAATATGGAATATGATCAACAGAAGATCCACAGGCAGTCATTCAAGAATGTTACTGCTTGGTGCGGCTGCGTACCAGATTTTATTAGTCCGTATTTTCTTAACGAAATACAGACTGACGAGGTCGTAACTGTAACTGTTACTGGTGAACGGTACGTGCAATTTTTAAGAGATTATGCAATTCCGCAGTTGCAAAACCAGGGCGCAATTAAAAACATAATTTTTAAGCAGGTTGGAGCACGCCAGCATAATTACGGACCTGCTAAATACTTGTTAACCACTGTTTTTGAAGTCCGTGATATAAGCAGGTCACCAAGATCTTCTGATTCGAATCCAGCTTGAAAAATGTAGATAAATGTTTGGAAAATGATGTGTCTTTATACCACTAAAATGAATATTATCTTGAACGGTTGGAGTAATCAGTGTTGGGTACAGAAAATCTTATTATTCAAGAAATTCAGTTTCTTGTTCCTAATTTATTGAAGTTATATAACAAGTAGAAATATGTACCTCTTAATTTATAATAACCCTGTATATTGCTAAAAACATATATATATATATATATATATATATATATATATATATATATATATATATATAAGGTGTGTAAAAGGTTGCGAAAAAATTATCGATCTTGAATTTTCTTGTACCGCACTTAACAACGTACATTTCTTCGATGCCTACATCTATGTTGAAATGCATAATTTTGTAGAATTGAGACAATATCGGAATATCGATTAAATGTGAAATTTATTATAATAAAAAAATATTTAATTACAAAAATTAATAAACGCCCGAAACAAGAGAATGAAGAAACAATGAGATAAAACAACGCTGAAGCGACTGAAAGTTGCCCGATTGAGCATAATTTATCAAATGTTAAAATCGATAAAAATGCATTGGTCGCGTTCGTGCGATTAGTTTATGATTGGTATAACACCTACCATATTAAATTATTTACAGCAATAAGCACAAATTTTCTACACTTGCAAATATGGCGACCGCAAGCTGAACATAACCGTTTGCTAATAGCGCCAAATTATGAACCTTTGCTGTGTTTGAATTTGATTCAATCCTTCCTATTTTTTGATAAAGATGTCAATGTTCATACTTTAATCAAATGTAAACACAAACAAATCGCTTTATCGAATCACAAGAACTCGTTGATACAGAGGGGTAAGGAGATTGCCAATCCGGATTAGTAATATCGTATCACGTTGGCAATCTGAACGATTGTTCATCGGAATTGTAGTCAATTATTAGCAAGCGATTGCGTCTGAATGCAAAGCTTCTGGATACAGAACCATACGAAGAAACATTAATTCTAACGCGGTGCTGTAACACTTAATGAAAGAAACCTTAAAAATTATTATACATTTCAGCTATTTTAACCAACAAATGTTTCTAAACTTACTAAGATACGATTCAAGATATAGATTGGTATAGATAAATATAGACAAAATGATAAGACGCGTTCCCTCACTAGATCACGCATGAGATATATATTGTATTCGGGTGCCGACATACTTCTGTGTGTGTCGACCGTTGGTTATTGCCCCTCAGAGGATCAAACAGAAACGCATCTATTGGAAGTAGCAAGTTACCTTTTGACGCTGTAAGATTGTAAAATTTCTGAAAAAAAATACAGTTCCTGATAAATTACACAGCAAACTTTACCATGCAGCAATATTTCGCCAGCAATTATTTTTAATTACTTGAAAAGGGAAGGTCTATCTTCCTCCACAAGCTAATTATAATTTAGATTCCATGGATAATATTAATGACTTCCAAAAGCCTCGTTCGGTTTTACTTATAAATATTCTTAGGGTTAAATCACCCTAAACAGCGCGTAGGTGCCATCCCGCACTTACTGCCCGTTTCCAGATAAGCCATTACTGCTTCTTAGTTTTATGAGTTATTAAGTAACTTTGGCAACCCATCAACAACCGTAACTGTCCATTTTTTCGCGTTAAGGGCTTCCGAACCACTAAACTTAAAGGCAGAACGGGTTATTATGTTCCTTGCTAGCGATTTTAGTAGCTCGTAAAATAACGCTTCGAGGTTCGTTTGGTCGACGATACGATATTTGATGAAAGCGAATCTCGGTAGTTTCCGAATATAGTCGCGTTATGCAACCGTATATCTCCTTATACAAGGTGTGTATAAAGTGTCGTAAAACCTACACGCAGCGGCATTCCCCATTGAGCTATCAATTGAAAATCAACAACAAAATATGGTTTGAAGTTCGGATTTTTAATCCAGAAATAAGCATTATAGTGCTCGATATCAGTCAATAGAGATAACTGCAATTTTGAATGAAGGCTGAATTTTAATAGTATTTTGTCGTCAGCGTTTCCTTTTCGACTTCAAAATTTGCTTTCTACATTTCTTAATTAACGTACTTTCATTATAATAAATGTATGAGTGCAGTGGACTTAGTCGATTAAAATATAGAACCCTAAAAAAATAGGACCCCTCATAATCCATTGTATTCGAACGCTACGGAGCAAGACTAATCAATCCTGGAATTTGCTACGTCAATTGACGGTTGACGGTTGTTGACGCCGCGAAGCAAAGACGATAACTGCAGCCTCAGTAGTAGTTTAAGTGAGTAATTTAACTGCATAAAGTAAAACTGGTCACCATCACCAGGAGAGCCGCAAGCCTGGGCCATCGTTACAACCAGGAAAACAAGAAGACGCTGTCCATTTCCCGCCAGCGAGACGCTTTCGGTTTGCCGCCAACATTATTTTGTTTATATTTACATTCATATTTATTTCAAACCTGTTGCTCTGAGTAATTTAAATTGTATAATTGCCATATGTATATGTCATAAATTTTAGTAATTTCAATAAAATTAATATTAATTTTAATGTATTTTCGTGCCCCCACCTTTAGTTATAAATCTTATTCCTGCGTATTTTACATTTATGGTTATTAATTGTAATATCGAGCATATACTTTGTAACAATTTTTTTTAATCAGTTCTACTACTTGCTACGAAACGTTAGAGAGTCTCATTAATCATGAAAAATAATTCATTTAGTTTCCAATCAACATCGTTGCAGCTGGGCGTCCAACGCGGCGCAGCACCGTTGCACTTTCTCTCCCTCTGCTCCTGCCTGTTATTCTTCTAACTAGTCTATTTTGTTTCATTCTCACTACATATCCAAACCGGTTCAACTCAATAATAATAAAAACGTATCCAGTACTTTATATGTTTAGAAATGAGATCAAGCTAGAAATAAAAGAAACGAATGTATGCAACTAAAAATATAAACAACCTCACTTTTCAGTGTAATTAAACAAAATAAATACAGTTTTAACATAATTTCCACAAAATCTTGCCGCAATTAGAAAGCGATCATAGCAGAATGAGGGCATTCACCTAAGTAACTGCTTCCGACCATGAAATGGCAAAAATCCCAAAGAGAAAAAGAAGTCTTCCTCCCAACGAGAAATAATATGCTTAATAGCAACAAGAGCGGCGTCTCTCTCTATATCTTAGTACATCTCATAATCTCTAGGGTACCGAGCGAGGAGAGCAAAAAAGTCGCGCAGAAGAAAATGCCTTTCATCTCGAGACGAGCACGTTTCCGGATCTTCACTCGCAACATCGTGCAGCGACACAACATCTTAGGCAGTGATTGTTCGCGAATACCTTCGCGTTGAAACTTCCGCGTTCTTATAAACAGATGACTAAATAAAAATTGACAGGTGACTGGTGACGACGCGGCTAGATGAACGACGCGAGACGAGACGATGGGATCGTTCCAGACAAAAAAAAAGGCTAAGAAGTAGCAAGGAAGCGACTCGATCCTATCGGGGAGGATTATGCATGTAAATATGCTGACGCAATGCGGATGTTACGGATGTATATGCTATAGGAGAATTGTATTCCGTGACTTCCTAGTTTGTATCATGCCGTTTCGTATCTATAATTTGTTTGCGACGGTTTAGTATGCTAGGGCTAACTTCTTTAGTTCGATGTGCTCGAATCGATAAGTTAAGCAGCTTTTCCTAATACCATCGATACGGCTCCCAGGAAGTTTTCATTCTATATAATGGAATTAATACAATTGAATCATCCATATGAGCAGGCATATAAATAGAAAGTAATTTGTATACTAACAGAGGAACATCGGTAATTGATACTTACTGAAACTTTGTAGTTTTATAGACCAATTCAGAGTAATAACAGAATCCTTTTACGTTCACAGTCGTCTGTTTCTGGGGTGTAGAGCATCTTAAACTCAACGCAACTTCTTGCTATTTACATTGATACCAGTGAAGCTATGGAAAATTTGCATTTAATTGATGTGCATCGCAAACAATTTCCTTTTTTTAAATATATTATGCTAATTATATAGCGCCCATGCCGTCAATTTATATGGTATGAATAAATATTTTTTTTTATATTTATATTTAAAAGAAAATGGGGGATAATGGGTTATCCTATATCAAACTGGTAGTAGCTGGCATAAGACTGCTGACACTTGCTGTAAGTGCAAGTATTGCTTTTTCCATACATTTTCTATAGAAGAACACAATTTAAAAGAAAATAGCTTTCCATATTGTTTAATTCCGCGCTGCATACAGAAACATCAAGTGATTCTTTCTTTACAGTTTCTGCCAAACTTTTTTCTTGTATTAGGCAGGACCGGTTCAATATTGCTCTGTAAACAATTTCAGTTTGGTGTCCCGCAAGGATCTATATTGGGGCCCGTACCATCTTTAATATATCATGGTGGAATATTGGAATGAGTTCGCTTATATTTAATATTACTAATTTATATAAATGTATTTGGATTCTTAATTAATATCAACATTAATTTTTATAATCCTGACTACTGATTCCTTGTTTAAAAAAAGCTCTATTGATATAATTTATATGAAATAACCAAAGTTACAAGTTAAATAATGTTTTTTGCAGAAAGCACACATAAATGATACACATCATTTACATAGAATCTAGTTATCAACATCCTTCACACAAAACACCTGCGTTTTATATTGCCGTGGCTAGTGGCCTAGATGCCAAAGTCAACAATAAAAAATTAAAAAAAAATACTTGCGTTATGTATACTAAAACCTTATCAATTTTTATTTCTTCCAAGCGTGGAAAGAGACGTTCATTGCACAACTAACGTCATGGCGCCCGCAGCTATACTGCAGCTGTTAGTTGCTTGCTGTTGTCATTTGAGTTTTAGCGTATTTACAAATGCGATGAATAGACGAATTAACAAGAAATAAGACTACTAAGATAATATTCAAAAAGTAGATTGAATTAAAGAATTAGGTGATCATTAAGCTTTCGTTTCTAAAGAGAGGTACTATCACTTCGTTCTTGAAACGAAATACCTCCAGAATTATGGAAATGACTGTAATATCAATAAATAAGGACAACCCAACTAATATTTTCAAATGTTCCATATTTTGGCGCGTCGTTTGGACATCAAAAATGGTGGTTTGACAGTACCTTCCTATATAGGATACACCCTAGTGTACACGATGAAAGACCAAATTTCTAGTAAGAATAGTATTTAAATCTTTGCTAAGTCGAAGAAATTTTGAAACTGAACCTAAATTAAATTCTTTATTAGAGAACTAAGTAAATTTGGCCCAAAACTTTCCAAAATTTTCCAAGCTGCTTAAGAAGTATGGCAAATGTTTGGATTATTGAAGTTATGTACTGCAATGTTTTAACGGGAGAAATTAATTTTCTAAATTGATTAAGTTTTCGAAGTGTAAGGTGTGGGAATACTCCCTAGACACTCTTGTGGTAGTTTAAATAAAAATTAACAACGTACAACGAGAATTGAAAGGAGAAGAAGTAACCGCAAACTTTCTTACGCTACGCGAACTTTATGGTAGTGAGTTACGTAAGATACTTAGCCAAATACGTGTTAACTCAACGAATACCTGAACTAAACTGAAAGATTGTTTAGCGTCCCTTCCTTCCTTTGTTAGCAATAGCATTTGTAAAATCACAGCTAACTAGGGTACATATTTAGAAGATACAATGTTTAAATTAGATTTCAGTTAAATTTTCTTCATTTAAAAATACTCAACTTAAAGACCGACTCTATGACCTTAGATATTCCCGTCAATCTTAGTTTAATCTTGACTTTACTACCGATCCTGACGATTTCTAACCGAGTCCTATTTCATTTTCGAAATTGTTACAAAGATATGATTGAATTTATTTGATTAAATTTTATGTAATTAATGCACTTGCACTTAACGTAACTTGTTTTCCCAATTTCAATTTATTCCTTTTTTCAAAAATTTAATAGTGATGCCAATATTTACACATGTCAATTCTTAACCTCACATTGAGCTTCAACAATTTCAACATTTCCCTCGCTTTTATTAATTTTTGCAACGTTCATTAAAATTCATTAAACAACTTAAATACCAACCAACTGTAATTTTGAAGAAAAATTCATGGTGTGAAGATGCATTTTTCAACTAATCTCGACTAATTTAATAAGTATCCACTTTCAACATGATATTGTTACTGTTTCCATTCCTTCGTGTGCAGCCCTGACTAAGATCTCAATGAAAATCGAAAGCTTGCTATATTAAGAGTTTTTCTTTTACTTTGCCCATTGACTACAATCCCAAGTCTAATTTAGTGCGTATATATGTATAAGTTATAAAATGCCAGGGACGGAGAGAGGTGAACCGGAGACTATATAAGAGGCTGGAAACATCGAAAAAGAAGTCAAAGAATGTATCGCTCAGGGATGACATAGAAACTCTAACCGCACTTGGGTGAATGCATAGATAACAGGCGCTAATGACAGCTACCTTGGATGGGGAGATTTGTGACTGTACAGGACATTGTACCATCTCCAACTTATCACGACTTCTTATCTTACTTCTGTATAATTCTTTCACATTGCTTTAACGTAAAGATATAGATGGGAACGATTTAAAAACTTAGCAACCTGCTATACTGTGTAACTTTCTTATTATCCCAAAATGTTAGAATTTTGGGGGACTTATTTATTATGATTTCTTTTGGAATAATTTAGAATGTTCATCTTACATCCCGTTCGAGCGGAAGTCTCTCCAACGTTTGATTTATAAACTGAACATCTTATATTAAATGATAGGATTAGATCATCTTTAAAATGTTCTCTGAAAGTAAATATTCTTCGTGTAAATTTTGTAAGCCAAACTAGGTAGCTGCGACTCCCATAAGTTGCTTTCGTAATGACAAGAAATAATCTAAACCTGAAGCAACTTCCATCCGCTAATAGTTATTTCCCTTCAAAATTTCATCGCGTTTTCTTAAAAATTCGTTTTTTTTTTTTTTTCAAATGTAACTAAGGTTTGTTTTATGGACTTATTTCAAAAGAACTTTCTTGTTAAATTTTCGGCGCCAACATTTTTAAAAACCGGTAGGAAATAAAGACAGCGTTAAAAAAACTTTATGTTAAATTTCCATAATTTTTGGGGTAACTAAGAACGAACATACAATAAAATATCTAGTTGGATTTGCACCAATTTTTAATAAAGTTGTTTTCGACTAAAGTTGCTTCTACCAACTTGACGTTTGTAATAAGTAATTACGTTGTTGAAAGTAACTACGATTTGGATTTTAGAGTAAATCGCTAATTCGAAAATTGTAAAAAAAATAAAGGTGTTCCATTTAAAAATCAAAAGTTAGGGACACTTCCGGTTAAGGCGGAAATTACCTCAAAAAATCATAACGTAATCTAGTATAAGCCCACTTCCAGTCCTTACTAAAATAAAAAATAAGAATGTGAACTATAAGCGACACGATTAATACGTAAGTGAATGCATTCAAACCGAATAACCATCTAAAACGCTGCACCAATTAAAAGTAGTTTGCCGCTAACCTAAGAATGCGCAATTCGCAAATCATTAGCATATTTATGTGGTGGCGGTAGGAAGTGCCCCTTCCACAAAGCTTACGAATGATTAAATGAGTGATTGCGTGTGGAACAGGTTGCAAGTTCAATTGTTAACTAATTTCCTTTGGCTGATGAGATACGAATAGTAGGTGACTTATGACTTCTACAGCTTTCATTATTTTTACATTATTGCTCGTAATGGAAAACTATTGATTTATCTTATTATAGTGGTTTCGAAATTAAATAAACGTGTAAATTCATTCGAATAAATGTTTGGCGGAGCTCTTTTAAAATACTGTTACGGAAAATTCCACTGGCAAAAGACATTATCTCATCGTCAATTCGTCAGCAGGAAGCTTTGCGATGCGGTACACGTGTGTAAGTTGAAGAAATGTAAGTGGAGCAATTAGTACGTAAAAACGAATTAATAATCTGGACGCGTACAGTGTTGTTATAAGGCACTTGTTAAGACATAGATCTTTAATTAGTTACAATTGGCACTATTGGACACTTAAGGCTTTGTAACAATGTAGTGATTAAAATCATCCTTGCGGATTAGATAATAAAAGTCAACAGTTTGATGAGTAACTATTTCCTGTCAAACATTAGAGTCCCGTCCGGTTTGAGTGGGAGGAACTTTGCTAAAAGAGGTCTGGGGATTGGGTTGGCGACGTTTTGATTTTCCGGTACATTTCCCTCATATCAACCGTCTAAATAATTTTTGCACATTACGATTGTAAGCTTGCGGTTGTTATCATGCATTATAACAATTGTCTTTCTTCATAGTTCCTTCGAAACCATTCACATCTCCTGCACTTTCATTACAGAAGCTTCACCAAACAAGCAAACAACTCCTTCCTTGTCTTATTGTAGATACCACGGATTGTTTTGACACTTTTCTCACTCCTAATTCTTTTAACTGAAACAGGCTCCGATTACCCAAATTTATAGAAATGTGATTCGACGGTCCAAAGTACCCGCTCCCAAGTGAAGTTGCCGTAACCTGTTACCGCATCACAGCAAGCTTCCTACTCTAACCCGATTAGGTGGTCGCAAGAGCTTTCAGAATATTTACTGCAGTGTATGCAACTTTAATAGTTGCGGACACTGCAATGCCGATCATATAAATGCGATATACTGGCAAATTTGAAATTAAAAGCAGGAGTCTCGGATACTCTAAAACAAGTTACCACAACCGAGATGTAGGCAACATCAAAAGTAAGAGTAGGATGGTGACCATCTTTAAGCACCATCACAAATGCGGATAGTTCGCAAAATTACAAATAACTAACGATAATGGAGAATTAGCACAATGCAATGTCAGGAAAGAACCAGATCGGCGACCCCAAATCCACAGTAGGGGTACCCATTGCTGTACAAAGCGTCCAACGTAACGCGACGTCGGAGTTACTCAACCGGTGTGTGTAACGTAATTGAGGGTTTCGCGCGAAGTAATTGCCGGTTTCGCCTCGTGGTTGGATTTATGACGGGTCAACGACGTTTTGCGGAGGCCGGTTATTAATATTAAAAGACGAAGATATAAATTTATCAGACGGGGTAATGATGGATTCCGTACACGGAAAGCTCTCGCTGGAATTGCGTTCTACAGACGGGGTCCGAGGGCGGAAGAAAAAAGAATGAGATTTATGAAGGCTAAATACCCGATATCGCAGACGTATATCAACTGTTGTGGGGTGCTGGGCGAGACACGGTTGATTTAAGTCTTGCTGCGGTCAATGTCCTTACATTTCGAGGAACCTCCGGCGACTACACGAATCTACTGGTTTTAGCTCTTCACGTTAAGAATTACATATATTTATTTATTTGTTTATTGGTCATCGAACGCGAAGGTATATAGAGCTAGAAAGACTTCTTTATTACATACACTTATTGGATCAAGTAAACGGCGCAAAACTTGCACAGTAGAGCGCCCTACATACTTTCAGAAATGTTCAGCGGGCGTATACACCTAAAATTCACTGAAACAAACGTTTGTGTGGGGAGCTTAAAATACGCTGCTATTTGAAAGGTAATACTTGATATAATGAAGTAAACTTAACAATAAAGCTAACAGAAAGCAAAGAAATCAAACAAAACTGAAATAAACTAGACACTAAAGGGATTAAAGTAAATAGTCTTTTAGCTTACTTTTAAATGCCTAGAATCCAGAAAATTAAAAAGCCTAATGCCAATAAACAGAGGATTATTCTCAAAGATCGATTGTGTTTGGGAATACTAAGCTCACCGGCTCTTCTGGTAGGATATCCACGATATTCATAGTTTTTTAGGATATTAATGCTTATTTCATCAGTGCCTGCTGTCTTAGTTGTTTTCAAATTAGAAATTATTGTAGATACAATATTAGGACTTATGGAGTAGACAAACACAGTATGAGGATTGGATGGTATGTTTTGTTTAACCACTGACATGGTGTAAGCATGCATTTGAAAGTGAAAATAGTGATTAAAAGCATTTGCAATTTCGCCAAGATCTTGATTGATAGTATTGTCGATATTAATATGTATATGTAACCTGATTCATTTAACGAAAATTTAATGCAGAGCACTCGCTTACATATTTTTAAGTAAATTAAATTTTCTAAAACATATATATTAATATATATTTTATTATAGTTGTCACAGGACGCCGCTCTAGTGAAACAGACATGCAGTTAATAAAGCCCCCAAAAAAAAAAAACAACAATGGGACGAGAAGTACGTAACTTTTCCTTTATTACATGACAAAAGAAAACTAAAATAAAATAGAAATTGAGCATTGTTTTGTATCGCGCTAAAAAGAATGATTTAATTAGAACATATATTTGTATTTCCTTTTTATACGCAGATAGACAATGTGGAATTTATTAATTTCTAAAATAATTTGGGACTACTTCTGTGTGTAAAACTTCTGACAGACATTATTCTATTTTAAGAGAGATGTTTCTTCAAACAAAATTACGCATAACTCTTCACCCCCCACTCCTTGTATAACCCTCTAAACTTTTAAATGAGATTATGGGGCAAGTGTTAGTTCATTTAAATTTTTTCTAATCTTAGGACATTCGTATTCGGGGTATATGTATGTTTGCAGCAATGAATGTTTTAATACAGCGAATTGGGGAAAATCACAAAAACATTAATCAAGTGTTCACAAGTTCGTGGGACCATCACATTCCAAAGCTTCCGTCTTAATGTAAAGTTTCTCTACGACGGTTTCCAGAAAAATTTCGGTCGTAATCTCGTAAATTAAATATCGTTCGTCTTGTTTGTCAGTAAAATTTAATATTGTACAGTTGTTTGCGGTGTTATGCCATAGAACAGCTTTAAAATTTATTAAATTTTTCGTATTAATTCAAAATAACGTCATAATGGTACAGTGCTGAAGAAACTTATCCTTATATGCGTATTTTGTTAAGCAGAGATAATTCCATGTCAGTTTCAACTAACCATAGAATCTAAGGATTTTACCCTGCGCATATTCTTCCGTTTCCGCTTTACTTACGCCAATTCTATTCACGTTTTCTTCCTACACTAATGGATTAACCCATCATCTACGGCCGTTTCTTCCACTCTGTATCTTTTAATGTACTTTTAGCGTTAATGGACGCTTAAGGGAAACAGTTCTTTAATAATCGTAAAATTTATAATTAGACGAGTGACTGGCGTGACTTGAATAGGGTCTCGGGCGACGAGAAAATGACGTATTTAAATTAAGTTACGCGAGAAAATTTATAACTTTCGTTTAATTACAGATTTCAGTACTTTAATAATAGTGGTGTAGTGGCGCTGTTGCGTTTCCATAATGTTTCCTTTCACGTTTCGCCTTAATACGGATGAATATGCCCGCCGTAAACGTAATGAATATTGATGTCTTCTCTATGAAAGAACGCCTCGCGTAGACTCCAGTTAAGGCGTCTAGTACGTGCATTACGGATTTCATTTTAAAGCACGGAAAGAAACGGTAGCTTGAATATCGTAAAAATTTTCAATTATTCCGAAACTGTTTTCGAACATGCAAGAAAGTCTTCATTTTACACATCGTTAGCGTTATGGTTAATAGTACGGAATAGAGAATATACAATGGAAAATAGATACTCACGGGACGTTTACATTTCACATTAACAGCTTAAAAAGACCCATTATTTTTTTGTTCTTCATATTTGCAAATTTCATGGACTGAAACACTAAAATCCGCACCACTTTTTTTTTCAGATCGATAATACCTTATATCAACAAACTGAAGAAATGGCAATAGGTAATAGGTTATCTCTTTTTATGGTTAAACTCTTTATGGGTAAATTTGGAACTAATATTAAGAATGCTTTGGCTTATTTGCGCCGGGTTTGAATCAGACACGTCGATGACATGCATCTTTCACAACTGCGAAAGCCCTTTTTATTAAGTTTATCTAGGAAGAGGAAGATGAGCTTCATTATTCTTATCGTTAAACATTTCAAATATTGAGACAATAATGAATAGATATAGTGTTTCCTTTAAATTGTTCTTTTTTGTTTGACGCATTAAAGCATTTATATAAGCAGGACCCACGCGGCGATGCTCTACCTAAGGAAGGTGCGGATGGTAGATGCTTGCAGGTCCATCTCCTCCGGAATTCTTACACTGGTTTTAATGTTAACTCTAACTGTTCATTAAATGAACCTAATCGCATAACACACGTAGTGCGTAGTAACATATAAAAGTTTTTTTCATTAAATAAAAACTTAAGCCAACTCCAAATAACCTCTTTAAATTTGCTCAGACACAGGGAAAATCAGTGCATGAGTTACACACAGTGTTGAGAACACATGTGGCACCTTATCCAAGTATGACGTGTGTAACGTAAAATAAGAAAATAAAGTTTTTTCCTCACTCTAATGCAATAATCATTAAGGACACATAAATTCTTCTCCTTACCACTACAATCGACCACAACACAATAACGTTCCTTATAAAGTAGTCCCTATATTTTATACTACTTTACTAGCCTATATGTAAGATTATGCGGTCTAAATTTAATGAAATTTTATGCATAAATACCGCTCAGTATGCAAAACGCGCACTTGCCATTTGTAAGAACTCGCTGCAAGTGTATTTTACACTGAGCGAATGCATTTTGGTGTATTGGACGAATTTCTACACGCGAGGTAGCTATGTTACCTGCGTCCAAAGGACAAATGATCCTGACCTCTTTCTCGGCGTTGCCAGCCTTGGTTTCCCGTCCCTGTCGCTGACATTTTGTCACATATATATAACTCCGACCAACGATGATTTCGCTGAGACAGTGAAATAACTCACATGTTGAGTTACCGTGATCGACTGCTTTTCACTCAGGTTAGCCCTCCGGTGTGGTTTACACGTTGAGTTGCCGTACTAATTGTGGGTTACCACCTTTCCCTCTGCCAGGGCAAAACATCGAGTTTGCCATTAACCGAACCTGGAACACGTTAAAGCCAGTAGGAGTAGGAGTAAGAGTCAGTTAAAGCCACTGACTCTAGCCGAGGAAGCCTACGTTATTATTGCCAGCAATGTCAGCAATCATAGAGTTAAGCTTTACTTTAAGAAAAGTTAATTGCAATCTAATTTAAATTTAAACCTCGGAAATGCGTATCTTTCACTTTAGTTCAAATCGCTGTTGAGTTAACGCATGTTCGACTAAGTATCTAATTTAAACGAAAATCCAACTGCTTCGCCATGCAAATTTTCTTTCAAGACTAGGCCAAATTCAAGTCTGACTATTCAAACGAATACGTAATTATACATAGAGTTCACGTAACATCAATGTTTGGGTTAGTTCTTACCCTATCAACTTAAATTTTTGCAAAACTTCATTATTTCGCATTTCTGTCTTTAGGGATCTAAGGGACAATTCCAGAACTGCGAACCGTGAAAAATCAATTAATTTAATCTAGGAAAGCAAATTTCTTCCATTATAACTCATATAATGCTTTTATTTTAACACTAGCCATAGGTTCCTATTTGCCAATATTTCAACCTCATGTTAATTCTGTTTCGATACTCTATTAAAAAGATATTATTAATTGGATCTTAACAGCAACAGTTCTTCTAAAAAACTGCTTTGAGGTTGCAAACTAGTTTATCAGAAATAAAGACAATATTTAGAGGCATCGTTCGGAGGTGTTTAAACTGTCTCTTACATACAATGTTGCTAAAGTAATACATGATGCACGTTTCAGTTATTTTATTGGATATACCGCTTTTAAGACAATGCTTAAGGCTTTTCCTCAGAGCACTATTATTTGAAATGCAATTGTCACTTGTTATCATATTAGTTGCCATTTTTGCTATCATTTTGGCGGACAATTTTGGAAGTTTTGTTTGTTATTTTGTTTTTCCTGTTTCAAAAGTTCGTGATGTACCGTTTGTGTTTTTGAAGTGATTAATTATGAAACATTGTAAGCTAAATGTCTGTTTCTCGCCTTGTAATACATGCGGCCAAGGGGATGGATAAAACCAGACCTAGTCTATTCATCCTCCTTTCGATACATATTCCCTTTGTTGGTTGCAATTTTTTCTATTATTTAGTTTACATATTATATTGTATTCTTTATTATTAAATTTATAGATCAATAAATGCAAGCAAGATTCAAACCTCGATCGTCCAAATATGCTTGGTAAAATGTAACTTTATTAGAAGACTCCGAGCAGCCCTAAATGGATATTTCACCTGAGCCAGGACTTGGAAGCTGCGGCTGAATTTTGCAAGATGCGAGGCTGTCAGATTTACTTCCTTACTAGAGTTTACGCTAACATCATTGTCATCGAGGATACACAGCTGCAGTGGAAGAAACCTTGGCTTAATCCTGGACAGATCACCATGTTGCAAGACTGAAGGCTCAACGGAACAGGATTCGGAGGACTATAGCTAACGCGTCCTGGTACGTCAAAAATCAACAGCAGCGCACGGAATTACAGATATCTATGCAAGAATACATCGCACATTTGACAAGAAGCGCGTGGGAACGTGCCAAGGGCTCAAGTCATCCGCTGACTAAAGTGACGATAGAATCGCAATACCGGCCATTAGGAACCGGAAGAAGATGATGCATGGCAGAACGATGTATCCGGAAATAAAATTGACTGATTACCAAGTTCCAAAATTACTGACAGTGTGAGTTGATAAAGAAAGGCCTTCAAGATTTACATTTGCCCTAGAAGGAGACCGAAGATGACAAATCGTATCGTTCGGCGCCGAAAGTGTAAATGTACGAAGAATTTTTTGGGAATTGTCTTCCTCAAGTACCGAACAAGTAATTGGGAATGTGGATTGAACCCATAAAGCGGTTTAATGCCCTTCATTCTTTGTTTTACCACTTTCTCAAAGTTTAATTTGAACATACGTAAAACATAAATGGAAAATTAAGTCAATAGGATATATACATTAGTATGTAGTTATACGCTTCTATACCAGAACAAAGGTCCAGTTCGGTAACTATCTCGAATTAAGCTTTACAATTACCCAACTTCATACCACCACCAATTAACTAAATGCTTTTATTAGCACAGACTTCCATACATATTGCAGTCGATACCATTGTAAAGTTATCCGGGTCCTACATTAATACATTTAGGAACGCATAAAGATTCCAATGAATACCTTCTATCCATTATGCCCACTCTGGAAGCTGCTTCTACTAAATATTTAATCACCCGAAAGTTTCGGCGAAAGGGCTCAATGTGACGTACGGTCAACTCCGACTAACACATTAAAGTACATCCGACTTTCCCTTTCTACTCCATTATGGAGTACCTATACAGGATATATTGGCGCTGATAGCCGGTTTAGTTTACAGAGAGTTACAACATGTACAGTTTTGGTTCCATTAGTCGTTGAGGCGATGCTTGCAATTAAATATTAGGAGAATTGAATGTGGAGAAAATAAGTTTTGATAGAGGTCTTAAATTATGAAACGATCCCTTGCATTTGGCAAAATGTACTGAAGCGGTTTGGAATACTTTATTACATGCTCTAACATTGTTTCCTTGCTTAGTCATTGCCAGTCTTGAACAAAATAAACATGACCCTGAAGAATTCTTAGAGGTGTATTGTTCAGTCTCGTAAGATATTGCGTGGGATGACAATTTAAAACTGCGTAGCTTTCAAACCTTCTATGCAAACTTGTGAACCATATCGATGGCCATTTTGTAGAATTTGGTTGATATAAAAACAAATGAACGAAATTTGAATTGTTATTCTACTATGTAATATACCTAAGACATCGAGTGCCAAATAACCATCTGCATTTTCCAAAAAATCACAAATTATCTCACCTATAGTTAGGTGGATCTACGTAATGCTGAAGAAAATTGTAATGTGTAAATTGGATAAAGGCATCCAAAAATGAATTCCGTGGATTGCTCAGAAAAGCAATTATCTTCCCCACACGCACATATTGATATTATGGTAGATCAGCATCAAGGTGGTTAAAATGAAAAAAGTCATATTTTACAAACTACCTGTCTCTATTTATTAGCAGAAATGATTGCTGCTCGAAGTGCTGATTTTATGAAACATGCATTAAGTATTTTCTAACACGGCTGCTTATTTGGGCATGAAATTTTCTTTTATTATTGATTTACTAACGCATTATTATTGATTATAGGACTATATGATAATATGGCGAACAACACAAAGCAATCGGCACATCAGCTCATTTTCGACATATCCTCAAAACAGCTGTCGCGGATTAATCCATTAAACAAAGCAACTGCTTTAAGAGCTAATTTTTGATTATTAGCAATACAAAGTCTGGTATAGCTTCTCAAATTATTTTAAATAACTTATAGAAAATACTTCATTCAATTGGCCTCTTAAGACATATTTGCTAATCTCTTCAGATCATATTTCTTTTGGAACGGAACAAATATCTTATGGAATAAACTTAGGAAACTTGCCCAAAGTAGAGCATGTTATTAATATATAAAGCAAATAAAGGCTACTATTATTAAGGTGAGCTTACAAATAATAGGTGTAAGAAGAAGAGAAGAAGAAGCTATTCAGCAAAACGTACGCTAAACAGCCTCTAAATCCTTTTGATTTGAGAATGTACAAAACGGAAGGGTTTTACCGGCGTCCCATTCACGAATTTATGTATACACTTTCCTTTATATCAACGCAACGTGTAACTGAGCGAATTGGGTTTTGCAAATTTACAACGTTCGGTTTGTAGAATCCAATAACCCAGATATCCCTATAGAGGATGAATACAGCGATCAATTCGATATTCAGGAGTAAACAAGAACGCTGCAGCTGTTGAATTTTTCAATGTTTTTGTGTGTTGCATGTATTGGACAAACATTCATCAAGTTACGCGGAATGCGTAGGGTTATTCAATCAAGAACATTCCATTTTTGAGCAAACCTAATATAGATTTTTTAAAATGTGTAACCAATATCAGGAGTATTGAATATCGGACAGTAGCAAATGGATTTTGAGAAAAATGATGTGAAATGAATGCTGCTAGTAGTTACAGGAGACCTGTGAAAATTTGACATGGACAGGCACAAGAGTACAAAAACACAAGTTGTGCTAGCTATGTAGGTATGTACCTCTATTTAATTATGACTGATTGTTATGATTATTGTAATTGTTTGTATTTGGAAGAGGTCTATTGAAAACGTTGCCGCAAAGAAAAAACTTAAAGGAAAATTAGAAGTTTGCACGTAATAATGTCACTAGGAGTATTAAGCAGACAAAAAGAAATTATCACGATAGATTCGACAATATGACAAAAACATGGAAATGGGTCAATGAAGTTTTGGGCCGATCTGCATCTACATAAAAAGAAAATATATTACAAAAGTACATGGAAACCACTAAGAGATTGCCAAGAAATGTTGTGAGGGTTTCACCTTTGTGGTGTTGTCTGATGAGCATCTTTGTCGGGAATAATTATATTAAAAGGAATGGTTTGAGGTGTATGTACACACAAATGAATCCATTTACGTATCTGATACCACAGATGAGTTGCGCAACGTGATTATTAATATGGACAAAAAGAAATCTCCAGGATATGACAAAATAGCGTTAGCAAATATAATTAGAGTATATGACATCATCTCCCATACTTGTTAAATTGATACATTTATCCCTGAAAGATACTGTGATCCTTTCCTTGTTGAAAGTCGCTGTGGTGATTCAGATCTACGAGAACGACAAAAAAGATGTGTGTATATACAAATTGCAGGCCCATTTCTGTATTCTCTAGCGTTGGACGAATTATTGAAAAGTATCTAGAAACATACTACACGGCTATTTACGGAAGTACCAGATTCTTAACGAGTCGCAGTATGGATATCGGAAAAATAGGGGCGCTATTGATCTTTTGAAGCGCATTGTTGATATAGTGAATGGTAAATTGAATGAATGCAAATATGAGCTAGGCCTTTGTATTGACTTTAGCAAGGCTTTTGACGGGATCAACCACCCAGCTTTTTGCAATGGCAAAATTTGTAGGTGTTTATCTGAATGAAACTCTCACTTGGGAAAGTCATGTTAATGCCTTATTCAAAATCATCAATAATGTATTTGATACGATCTTTAAGCTCCAAATTAACAGTTAATTCTCTAAAACACACTCATAAAATATTTGTTCTACAACATAGGGACATAGGAACACTGTTAGGAATTTGCCGATTTCTTCATTTAAACGGACAATTAAAAAATATTTACTTTCTCGAGCTTCCTATTCGGTCGATGAATATCTAAGTAGTAATAGCTATTATATGTATTTGTACATTTAGATTTATTCAATTTTCTTTTGTTTGTGTGAGTTGTGTAAGCACTATTGTTGTGTAATAGCACTGTTATTATTATTGTTATTATTAATGTTAATGATTGCGGGAATAAGTGGGGTCCTTTTAAACTGGTTAAGAGAATATAATTGAAAATTACATGATCAACAGAAGGTTTTATGTGAAGGCGAGGGATAACATACGAGAATTAAAGGCAGAAAAATCGCAGGGTCCTCTATAATGAATGATGTACAATATTTTCCTTAAATGCCGATGATACGTTGATTTTAGCAGTAAGGATCTTAAACTGGCTGAAGAAATGCCGTTAAAGGAGTTTTCCAGATTTCAGCTGTGAGCGCACCAAAAGCATTTGTTAATTATTACATGTAAAACAAAATTAATGCACACTGCGTCACCGCACTCGGACATTAACTGTAGTCTGAAATTAGCTGCCCATGACTCAAATTGCCTACATATTCTGTATATGGATTACAATAGAAATTGCGAATGTGTATTTGGGTATATATAGACGGTTTCTGTAGAATGCGGATATAGGGGAAATTAGTAAAAAATGCACTATTTATCTAACTGTTTCTATTACCTAAGTAAGCTTGTGCCAAGAAATATATACTTCTTATTACATACCATTTCAAATACCAACATTTACTAACTGTTAGTTACCCCCATGCTACAAGAGTAAGAGGACGTGTCCAAGACGAGAACAACAAGTCTGAAATATTTTCACATGTAGTTTTTGAGAAGTAAAGAGAGCGTCTACGCGATGCAATATAAGGTTGTTCTAAATTCCGATTAATGTAAACAGCTGCCAGGCTTCACTTAGATGGGCGAAGAGGATATTAAAGTTGGATATCTTTCGTGTAAACATGCGAGCTACAACACTTTTTAGACTAGCATGTACATCGGGAATAAAATCGGACCCATAACTGTCCCCTGTGGCACGCTCTGTGTAATTTCGAGTACTTGAGAACTAGCCGCACCGATCTCAAACTACTGCCTCCATCTACCAGGATAACTCCTAGATAAGGATATTTCTGTTTGATCAAAATCGATACAATCCTAATAGTATGGAACGCCTTCAAAGGTAGAAGGCATGTAATAACAACGCTGTTTTTGAACTATAACCTGATCTAAAACCTGATTTTACCGTTGGGGGCAAGGAAGTCACGCGGTTGAACAGCTAAAGCTTTTTTCGACACAATTTCGAATGCTAACCGGTCTTAAATCCGTAAATTTCCAAATGCTATTACTTACGGCAGTGGATGAAACACATCGGTGACTATGCAAATGTTTATCATCGCAATTATCTTGTGAGTATCCGATCTGGCACTCAACTAACTCGCTCATGGATCTATATTCCAGAAAACACATCGCATGCGGTCTTGGCGTCTGTCTCACATCCGATGATCTTGATGACACCACATCTTTTGCCTGTGTAACTTTCTGTGGCAATACATAGAGAAGTCATAGAAATGTATAATAGAAAAATAATATAGAAAAGTCATTTTACAAGGCTCATTTTTCAAATTTCGGACATGAGCGACAACGTCTCATCTTATAAGGCTTGTTTTCTAATATACTATTACAGATATCGCGAACAATACGAACACTTTTAACCCCTTTTGATGTAGGTAAACAGACACTCGGAGCAGCACTGATGATACCGTCTAGAAAGAAACATGTCCGTTGGCTAGTGTTTTCTCCCCTATCTTACTTTTGTCGTGAGCGATTCCATCAAAACCATGAGAAGCTACATTAGCTTTGTATTGGTTATTTACAGACGAATGGATTCACATTCCGTCGAATGTTTCACAACTGCTTACTTCTTCGTCCTTTGTTTACAGCTGGATAACGGAAACGCTTTCGAAATATTTGCAGTAGATTTGGTGGTCCGGATATTTTAAGCTGACGAATTTTACACATACTCTTCAATTAAATCCCAAATCTATTTACCCACATTTCCCGATGTAATCGATTTATCTTCAACGGGATTAAAAAGTAAATTCCTAAATCCGCGGGAATGAAAAAGAATGGAGTAAATCGATAGGTATTAGTGGCTTAGCACTAAGCCGAGCGGTCTCTCTTTATACAGCCATTCATATAGTGGAGGGCCGCAATGTGAAAACATGCTACTCTTTTTTCCCTCCCAGCATCCACAGCTAGCTCCTTCCCGTCCCATCACGCACTAGCTAAACGGCATCTAATGCAAACACATTCATCTACCTTTGTTCAGTCACAGCGGCGACGAGATTAACTTCGTCATGTTACAGAAAGCGTTCCATTGTCGACGTTTATTTCTAGCCGACGCAATCCTGATTTATACCGTCGATTCCGCCAGCGCCCTCTCACTTAAACCTCCTTTCCACCGCGTCCGCCTCAATCGTCCGTAATCCGCGAAACAATGCGATTTCGTATATATAAACGGCATCTAATGAGGATTTGATGTAAATATTATTATCAAAAATGCTATTTTCTATTGTTGTTCGAGTGCGAGAGCATCGGGAGGTATCTATCTCGCTTATTCAAAAATTCCCTCTCTGAAAGGTGCTGCTTATGCGAGCGTTTCGAAATCAAGAAAGGCTGATACGAGCTAGCATTAATGGATTTCGGCAGTCTTTTGTTAACGCTCAATACCGTATTGCTCATAAATCATAACCTGCTCGCTCTTACTTAAACGTTATATTGTTAAGTTGGATAACGATGCTACTATACGGCTTCTTTGTATGCGAACGCGTGTGTTTGTGCGTAAAGGCCGTAACGGTGTTTTTCCGGTAGGTTTCGCGGTTTATTTCGAGTGGAAAAGTTAGGAGGCTGTGTATAACGGCGCCCCGCGTAGTATGGAAATTCCACCAGCTTCTATCCTCGCTTTTGTTCTTACTTAATGCTTGTGTAACGTGGCAGATTTTTATGTTGTAGGTATATGCGGAGAATATTATCCTTATTTAATAAATGGGAGAACGCTCTTACCTTTAAGGTTGAACTGGAAAGCTTATTTCTATTCAAAGCGTGATCAAGAAAAGGAATTTTGTAAAGTATCCTACCACTAAATTTTACTTTAACAAGGAGCTTCTTGAAATATCCTGTCACTAAAGTAAATATTCATTAAGGAAGTCTCTTCTACTTGTTGCTTGGAAATTTGATTTTAAAATTTGATATCCACTGCATTACTAAATGAAGGCTATGAGATTATTATTCATTGATTCAAGTCTTGTTCCTGATTGCGTCTTCGTTTGGTTCTGTTGTTTGCCATTTTTTTTAAATAACTTTCAAAAATGGTTCGCTACGCTTTTGATGGGCGTGATTATGTTCTGTGGCAAAGCTTGGTTAGATTCTTCCGAAGCTGTTCCTAATGTTAGAACATTTATTGACGTTCATATGCGTTTGGGAGAAGATGGCGGTTTTAAATAGAAATAGGCACTAAAAAAAATAAGCTGGAATGTTAACCGGAAGTTAGTCCTCAAGGGACAGCTTGCTCACCCGTTTCATTTCCAAAAAATTAAATACGCCTGATGAAGATCAGATCAATAAAGAATTGGAATCGAGGTGCTTTCTATCTATTGTCTCTCCTCCAAGTAATTAAGGATCAAAAGAAGTTGCAACTCTAATTGCTGTGGTAATCGCTAAACGATTATCCATATCAGTGCGAACTAATTAATAGAGAAGAATATATTTTCTATTTGTGTTTTTAAATGAAAAATTTATGACTGATATTTAAGTTTATTTCATTTGTTGTGGATTTATTGCCATTTCGTTTTGGTGGCATCGAGTTGTTTATTCTCTAGATGCTTTACTGCTCAAATGAACGTGCACAAAGTTGAACATCTCAAAACTGTTGGTGGAGCATTGTATTTTTGCTCGATGCACGATAACAAACTAACTGAAAATAAATTGGAACCAAAATTTGATCGTTGTAGATATTCTAAAATGTATACAAATTCCATCTTCAATTTCCTTTTCGTTTATACTATGCAAATAATACAGAATGGAAAAGTAGAGGTCCGCTTGGTTCCTCTAAATTTGGCTTTCAATTTTCGTTACTTACATACGCGGGTAACGTCGCTTGTGCGTACATAAAATATGGCTATACAATTTGCCAAATAACAGCTCCGGCAATACGTTACATCTGTGTGTGCATAAATAAACTCCAAGCGAAGTAGCGAGTGTACCAGAAGTAGTACCAGCAGTAGCAAGAGGAGCGTCCCTCTGTGTATAAAAGCAGTTCAAGCAAGCTGAGTCCTGCGCGTTCTAACGTATAAGATATATATGCGAAATTCAGAAGCATCTCCATAATACATCCTTTTTCCCCGAGTTTGTCAGACTCGGTGTTCACACAATTCACTGCAAACGAGGTGTATCTGTGATGTTGCTTCGCGCCGCGTAAAACTTTTTCGCCTAACCTACGACGACGAATTCTTTCTTCAGCAACGGGAAAAAGAGAAACAAGGCTAAAAAAGACTTCCGCCATCTTTCTCTACGACGCTCCCATATGCAAAATTTAGCGGCGTTAGGTTCCCCTAACGCGAAAAAGGGTGCCCCCCTTTTTATATATAACTTTCGCCGTTATCTGGCTGCCTGCTCTCATGTTTATAAATTTGCATGTTTTTTTTTCTGTTGTTCTGTTTCCAGGAACATTCGCGTTTTCGTCGGCGTATGGGAGGCGTTTTTTTTTTGTTTCCGGAACTTCTTACAACATGAATGATACACATAAAAATTTCATGAAATATTTGGCTATATTTATTGCCCTATCAGTGCCGTACCCGTAAAGATACGTGAAATATTGGTACCCTAGCGCCGTCGCTTCCCATTCCGGGCGCGGCCCGGGTGCCCTTCCGTCAGTTTCGAGCGATAATATAAAGGGAATAGGAAGGCGCTGCATATTTTCCTTGTAAGTGGAAATGCCGGAATTGATGTGTTTCAGTGCGTTCGCCTTTTACGTGGAAAATATTGCCATATATTTCATGTAGTTCGTTGATATTGTTCTATTGTGGGATAAAATAGTAAAACGGAAGAATAAAATGCAAATAAAACGGATGATAGCGCCTAAAATTTGTATATTTCAAACCTTATCGGTATATGTAATCGCTGATGTGCAAAAAATGCACTTTTTTTGCGCTTAAGCTAAAAGTTGATGACAGTTCAAGTACTAAACTGTGCTTGGCGCCGTTGGGTTAGTATACAGGGTTACCCACGATGACAGCCAAATATAGGTATCTCTGGAAATAGTTTTTGAAACGTTGCGAAAGGTGGTAGGCAACAGTTAACGCGGTTACTCAACATGTAAACCACGCCAGAGGCGAAACTAACTGCTTCCTGCTCAGTTAGTTCCGCCTCTGACGTGGTTGAGTTACTGCGCTAACTGTTGCCTACCACCTTTCGTTCTCGTTAAGAAGCCCCATGCGATTGTGGGCGAAACGACGAGTTTTCTTTCAACAGAAAACAACATGACACGGTCTAAACCCGAAACACGTTTAGTCTTAATTAACTTTCTTATTTCAAATGGTATAATCTGTATATTATTGACACTTTGGACAGACATTTTAAATACAAGTTCAACGATATGCAATCTCGTATGGGTAGGGCATACCACCTTTGAGATATTAAATTCTTTCTGAAAAATTTGACAGAGTTTAACTTGTACATCAATATCTTCTATTACGTATGCAAACCAGTTTTGAGATTTTTAATTACAACATAATTTCCTCCTTATTGCTGTACAGCTTGATTAATTTAAAATAATAGTTACTTCCCTAATAAACATAATTGAGTAAAAATAGCCCTTCTTTGTAATGTATTTTCGTTTGATTTAATTCGAAAATATTTAATTGTGTTTTTGGTATCAATAATTAATAATACACAACAATGACTGTAATATAGCAAGGCTTTCCTTTGGTAATTCTAGTGTGTACCTGCAATTGCTGGAGTCGACGAAAGCTTAATACTCTCCTCACAGGTAGAAGGTTGAATTACTTACAGTAAAAGTATTGTTTGTGTGTTTTTCTTTAAAATTCATTTTTCGAAATTCCCTTTCTTCCTTCTTTAGCATTCTTCTTATTCAATGGATTCGTCCACGCACCAGGTCCAACAACAGTCTGTAATATACTTGTTACTCCATTGCTAATGTTACGTTTTTTTCCTATTTTTCGATCTTAGCTTTTTAGTCTATTCATGTCTTAGAGATTGATTGTTGGTAATTTTATTCGGTTACGGTTTTCATACGTTACTAAGCTGATAACGCGTTAGTAGATACGTATCGAGGCCAAACATGAACGTTTCCACGTGGGTTGTCAACCATTTGATGGTGATTAATTTCGATTTAGGATATTCATCGTTTGTGTGGATTTGTGTTTAACAGCTTGAAATTTCGTGCAAGACCTTGTTGTTCTCCTCCAAAGATTATTTTTGGTCTTGTTCTTCGCATTTCCAATTTTAATATTGGGACGTTCGTCTGAGCGAATTCATCCGACACATGGCTCACGAACTTCTTCAGGAAAATGTCGATTCTAACCCATCTAAGGTATGACGAATTATATTTTCTTTTCGGTATGTCGGTTTTCTTTTGGTTTTGGGGCTCCTAACATCCTAGGATCCTAGTATTCCCTAGATTTGCTTGAGTTTACTAGTTACTGCCAGTGTCTTCCGGAGTTAGTTATTTACGGCTAGTTGCTGCTTGTATGTAATTACTGGGGATTTTTAATGGAGCATATATCCCTTAATAGCATTACGTAGTGAAGAGTACCGTCGAGTGGATGGTTATTCAATTATTTGGAACCACCGAATTGAACTACGATTGTTGAATGTACCCCTTGCCCTACGTGGTTCACCCCTGTAAGTGGAGTAAGCTAATTAATCAGTTATTTATTTAAAATTATGTTTGAAATTAAAATCTATCATTAGTTTAGTTCATTCGTTTTGTCTTGACTGTCGAATTAACTTTAACTTACCTGGTGGTTTAATTTTTAGCTTGCACAATTTAACCTCAACTTGTGCACGCCAAGTAACAATGGCTAACAATTCCTCTTCTTTAGATTCAATTTCATTAGCGTTAAGGTTAGCTACAAATTAGTGTAATTACTCTTTTCTTTAATTCAATGACAGTTTTTTTATTTGAATGCAACATATTTTTTTTATTCTATGTCTATTTGTAACATGTATTGGATATTCTTGTGCGGAAGTCTTCTCAAGTTTCATACCGAACTGTGAATGGGTGCTGGTGATCACAAAACGTTTCAAGCGGTATATGTTCTATTTAATCTAATATATTCTAGAACCGTTTAACGTTTAAGATCCAGTTTGACTAATTCTTATAGGAGTATTATACTGCTAATTTCTGCTATTTATTTTGTCTTAATAGTAATTTAATAAACCTAGTTGTTATTAATTGGATCGTGGGTCTTGTTTCTTTTTTAAATGCCAATCGATTCTCATCTATTTTACGCATTTCGTGGACCGTTTATTCATATATATTAACGATTCACGATTATTGCTCAGTTCTTTGACAGGCCTTAATCGTAATCATGCGGCGCCTATATGTGGGTTACCATCCTTTGATAATTTATTTAGCTCATGACCGACGACTGGTAGCTAACTGGCGCCCTGGATGATAAGCAACTACAGGTAAGTCATGAATTGCTCATCCTTGGATTATCATAGTTTTCTTTCTTTCTCAATATGGCACAAAGATGTTTATTGCATTGTGCCACCTTTTACTGGAATATTTACAGAAACAAAGTGCCGGCATATTTATTTACATAACTAAGATTATTATTCGTGGTAAACACTTAAATTAAATATAACCAAAACATACAAGAGGTTTGTAAACGTAGTTTTTCCTATTACTTGCCAAAGACTGAACAATAATATATTCCTAGGCAGTGATAAACCTGCGAGAGTAAATATGTAATCAAATGATAAAATATCCCTACAATGCTTTTTACATCCTTCTATGCGTTATGTAAGGACCTTCGAATTGTCCCTTCTTTCCCTTCCAGCCACCCGTATACAAAGTACATAATTTGTCCACCCTGTTCGAATGTCTAGCGATAGAGGTAATAAAGAAAAGAAACTCGTGAAGAATGTTAAACGAGTTTTAAAAACTTCACGGACTTATTGATTAATATTCTCGGTGAAAAGTTGCCGGCTGCCTTTCAACGCATTATTAATCATAAAGGTTGACTGTCAGAAACTCCGCGTCGGAGAGAAGTAAAAGAAAAACAAATTTCTTAACCGACCCGCCCCCTTTTTTCCCGGGCTATCTTCGTTTCACTCTCGCACGATCTTCGCAACCATCGCCACTCCGTCTCCCAACTCTGTTCTCAGATACCGAAGAGTATTTAGTCCTACGGACGATAACGTGAAAAATGACACTCACAAGTGGCATAATGTGATAACGAAAGTTTCATTAAATTAAGTTTCCCATTTTTGAAAGTATTAAGAGCACGATGGCGATGACGATATTAGAGTTCCGAAGATCGATCGAACTCCATCTGAAGCTACATAATGTATATCCCGCCTATTCCAATAAAGAAAATCGTAAGAGACGAATGGAACAGGAAGATATAAATTTTCTTGTCTAATATGTTCGGGATAATACCTATACGAAATAATAATATGATCTCGGAAGTTGATTTATTAAAAACGAACTTCTTACGACGATGTTGAGTTTCCACAGAGCTAAACAGCCAATGTGAGATGATATATTACGGTTTTATCAGATACTTTCGAAGGTTTTGTAATAAAATATATGTGCCCTTCAGTGGAAATTTATGTATATATGTTAATAGGCAATGAGTAATATCTTTTACTTGTCTGGGTAAATTGTATTCTTTTTCTTCGAATTACATTTCAGTGTTGTACAATAGACTAATATCCAAGATGTTACAATGTAAAGCGTTGGATAGTAAGTATCTACTTTATAAAGACACAATGTTAATGGTGTCCATATCATAATTGTTGAATAGTTCCTTCATATTTCCGTCTTTCTACGTAGTTTCAATAGAGTTGATGTTGAGTCACAATCCATTCCTTAGTAAACTGTACAATTCTCACTAACTTGTAATTTAATTAATCACTATACCACGGTATAACCCGTAGAGGTATTTGTTTTTTTTTTCGTCAGTCGTATTAGTAAAGTTTTTAGGGGTCAAAATATGAACGTATGTTTCAATTCTTGGCAATCCGAAAGATAAACCGGGTATGACGGAAACGTCGGGAATCTATAAAGCCACATGTAGTGACTGTGACAAATTCAATATTGATCAATCGAAAAGAGTAGCAGGCACCAGATTCAATGAGCACATCAGGTCCTATAGATACGGAAGAATAGAATAGTCAAGTGTAGCACAACACATAAACAAAACCGGGCTTAATATTACATTAGAAAACCTGAAATTGATTAAGAACGTAACTTCGCCGCGGAAATTAGACGGTTACGAAACTATTTACATAAAAAGAAATACATATTTGAATGAGTAGGGAGAATGGAGCGTTGTCATTCTCGGTTTTGTCAATTTTTTCGTATTCCTCGCATGCCTTAGTTTGTCTTAGTGTATAGAGGTAAAAGTAGGTACCTGTAAATTATATTTTTTTTTCTCGAGGTTATGTATAGAACAAGTATGTTAAAATTAATAATAATAATAATCCATGCCTTTACATCACCCAACAGCTTCCGCCAATTACAGGGAGCATCAGCCGGCCATGAGTGGAGTAGCAGTATTACGCCATCAGTAGGAGCAGTATTACGCATGCGCCCGTAGAGCGTCTTAAGATTTAAGTTAAAATTATAAAATTAAAAAAAAATTAAAAACTCACGATTTTCAGATTTATTTTACATCCTATTCATCTGTCTTAATGACCAGCTCTCATATATCTTTTAAAACTCAAAAAATAATTTAATTAGGACCTTATTCTTATTAAACCTATTATATAGAATGAATATAGAAAAGATAACACAAACAGATTTCCAGATTTTTACAGATGCAAAACGACGGGACTAGAAAAAGGGAAACCTAGCAAACGAAGAAAAACGCATAGCTTACGAACTAGAGATATAAAAACAATCAGAAAACGAACTATTAAGGAAGCAAATAGGAAAATTTCCATCTAAAACGATAATCCAAAAAAACGTTACTCACCTTACTTTTTCGTTCTTTTATGAGGGCGAGCTTTTCGGCTTTGGGCGCGTTAACCCTCTATTTTGGTCTCTTTTAGCGATGTTTTCTATTGAATAGTCATCTATATGCTTATGTTATGATATATCCGGGTCTTTTTAACCATAGCATTAAGAAAATCCAGATATCCCATCGACATTTCGTCATAATCTGTATTGTATTTTTCTCACCTTCACCCTGGAGGAGGCTATGCCTCTATTCTATTGTCATACGGATCAATGGGCGGTTGAATTCCTTAAGAAATCCGATGTAAAATGGAGCTGTAAATATTCTTTAATCTTGTCATCATGGTAGCCATACGATTGACTTTGGGACTTTGTTTTGTTCAATTAATAATCTTTGTATTTGGTATTATGGACTTCAGCGGCCAGTGACGGCTTTGGACAGAAATTCCCGAGAAACGTCGAGATATCACCATTCCATGTGAGTCTTTTGTCCATTCCAACAAACAAGTATCTAACTGAAGTGGGCTGTGGTAACATCAACTGACCAAATTCCTCGCTTTAAGAACCATGCGAAAGTGCTGCCCTAAGCAATCTGACAGTTTGTGAGCGACTTCCTCGTCTTCTGAAGACGAATATAAGGTTGTGATGTCTGCGTAGTTAGCAGGACTCTTCGGGATATCGGGGCGCTGAAAATGAACTTTGAAAGATCCCGGTTGAAATTGGTCATATGAAAAATTTGCGCCTCCAAGTTTATCCACAAAAGATCATCCTTGAAAATAGTTTATAATTATTATTATATATATCAGGTTGGTAATAACGCCAAATTAAACGAGTTTAAGAATTAAGCTTTTATACTAAAGGACCCAAAAGTAGCAGAGGCGATAATTCTTAGTTTAAATGACGATATCTTTGATACTGATTCATCGTAATTCATTCGAGCAAAGAGGAAATGTGCAGGCTGTGTTTTGAGAAGGAATTACAACGATTTCCGCGTGTTTCAATTCCATGTAGGGTGCGCTAGAATTAGAACGGCGTTGATGATCGAAACAATTCGCTTCAGCTCCTTCTCGTCATTGTCCGCACCAGGTTCTTCAAAGATTTTCTTAAGGTGGTCTTCAGTCTTGCCTTAGAGAGAAAACACCAAACAAAAAAAAAATAGTCACCTCAGACACCGCGGCTAGATCTCCATAAAGATTCCATGAACAATGCTTTAACTTTATCGCATCAGATATCACAGTGGTATTGTATATGTGTTGATTTTACATGCTTGACTAAATCAGTTGGGCACAGTGTGCTCCTGTTAGTTACTAAAGGATGCCCTAGGCCTAATTATAACTTACAGACAAAAGCTACACATACACTCACACATTTTCACGCAGAGGCCAACACACTTGCCAGCTTGTAACAAATTAAAACGTTCACTCTGGCAAATACGTCTGGGGACTCAAATCATGTTAAAACCCTTCAATTATCCCTAGCGCGTAACCTCCGTTTCTAACTCAATATCGGAGCACTAATGATCGCATTTACTCGAAACAAATTAACCACATTGTTTCGCCGCTAATTCAACCTTAGCGCGCTGTGTAATAAATATTGTGGCGAGGATCAGTAGAGTTCGCACGATAAAACATAGTAGTAATAACATGGGATAGTCGCGTTTGGTTTAGGGTGATCGCGTTCCTTTGGGCTGCAGAGGGCAGCACGGCCGGTTAGCAACCTGTATAATCCTGAAACTTCGAAATATCGCCAGTTGAAATTACGATGATGGATTTAAGCGATACGGTACACATCGTAAAATATTTACGACCGAATGTACGTACATCTATTCGAGTCCCTTTACATATGCCAACGCAATAGGCGGAAACGGACGATACCTTTTCAGGGTTGAAAACCTACACGGCACACTAATGGAAACGCTTAAATTATAAACACGTTGCAGTTTATAATTTCGCATCGGCGAGTTACATCATATAATATCCCGCGACGTATATTATACTAAAGTATTTAAAATTTTCTCTAGAATACGGTCTATAATATGCGAAAACGTACGTGCTCAAAGCCGCAAATGTATCATCCTTTGTACTCGGCCGTCGCAGGTCGGACGTAGTTTGACCCTTTCAAATGAAGCTATCGCGAACTATTCCACTTCGAAATGCGCATTTTAGAAACCATTAAAAACAATTACTGCTATAATGCGTTCAAAGAGAATTTTGGTTGCATTTTAATAGCTATTTTATCCAGGTAGGTTATATTTCGCGGGACTTTTTTAAAAACTGCAAAAAAATTTAAACAATTTATGCAAGTTAGTAGCATCGAATTTTTTCCTTCATGTTGCTAATGTCAAGTAAGTTAAATGGCGCCAATTACAGACTTATTTTACCTAAAATTTAAGAAAGTCGATATTGGTAAACAATTGGTGACGTTGGGGGAAATATATCCTTCGTCCGTGGTTTACAAAGGGTGTGCCGGAGGAATCGGTTTTAGGACCAATTCTGTTTTCATTATATACTTCCAATTCGGACGATGCGTAGCTTTATTTTTCTTTTCGACCTTCTAATAGGAACTTATCTACGAATAAGATTAATGAGAGATTTAGAACAATTTAATCCTAACAAATTCAAGTTAATGTTGTTTGGCACTGCCCGCGTTTGTGATAACTTATCTAACGTATGTACCTCAACTAAAAATTAGTAATATATAATTGCCTACAATTAATAAAGCGAAAAATCTTGGTCTAATTTGAGATAGCACTTATAGACACCGCGAACAAATTACTAACTATGTATAAAAAATAGTTATTATTAATCTAACGATATGTTTTTATGGAAAATACTAAGAATGTATGCGAAACATTTATTTTTATACTGCAACTGCTATTTATCACGCTGCCAACGCCGAATTGATGGTTCACAATTCTTGTAAGTTTGAACAAATTTCCAATGCTAGCTAGGTAGGAAAAATCTTCGGTGTTTAACTCTTTATGCTCAAATCTGCAGACCCAAAAAGTTGACGTCAAATACTTTTTGGAATCTGAAGGTGTATAAAATAGATAAACTGCTGAGTATCACGGCTTTAATTTTTTACTTAAATTTTGTTTAATTAATATATTTAATTTTTTTTTTCTTAACGGTTCCATGGAACATCTTTATCAAAGGATTTAAACAAATTGATGTTTTACTTATTTTTTGGCACCATTCGTTTTCTGCAGCAAAGGCCGCATGTCCGCAAACATTCACAAACAAATTATTAGAAGTGTTTAAATAAAGTTTAAGTGAAAGAATAAGGCCAAGATTCTCACGAGCTTTATTCACTAGAATGTGAACAGTGTGTCTGCGACTTTACTTTATACAACTTCGCCTACAGACGTGTTAATGCACGCAAGCACAGTGCTTACTTCATCTTTTTTTTTAATTTTTTTTCTGCTTTACACATATGTTTATGCATAAGTAGCATTTGACTGCACTTTATCTTTCTGCTTTTGTGCAGATTTTCGGAAGTTCGCCTTGTATTGGCAGTATCCCCAATCTTTATTTACTACATATCTATTTGCTGTTAGCGATTATTACGGTTTGTAAATCGTATGTGTATTTTCATGCTGATACCGCTATAAAGTCTTTGTAAATATTAATAGCGTCTACATTCATTCCTACTTCGATATTTATCTAAGACTGCGCCTGTTAACACAAATTTAGTGGTAAAATGCTATTCTTGGCAATATGACAGAAAATTGTTAGGAAAAAGGTAGAATACTCAACGAGAAAGGTACGAAAGTACAACACAAGAAGGTGCGTTAAGGATACAAAACTTTTATCAGTATTGGTCCAACGAACGAGTTTATTATTTTAATAAATTTCTGTTTATTAGATGGATGAACACATACTTTCATATATATGTGAGGCTCATTGAGTAAAAAAATCGACCAGAACGCGTCGTGGTCACGAAATTCATGTTACGGCACTTACAAAAGCAACCAGAAGGGGTTGTAGCTAACTCGATACGACCACAAAGCGAAATTCGTATCATGGTTCCTACAATATGCGGTGTAGCTACTGGGAACGGCATATTTCACTTCATACTTTTCCGCCATTAACATTAATTCATACTAATAATATAGTTTAGTTCGGAAACTTTTATTAATCGATCAGTCTTCGTTATGAGAATTACATATGCTGCAGAACTATTTATTTTTACAACAGCTATTATCATGACATTTAGAACTGTTTAGAGAGACACTTGCATTTTTTATCGATAACATACCTTTTGCAGTGACAACTTACGAAGCCTTACTTGCTTCCAGATAACAAAGCGAAGTGTTAATAAAGTTAAGAGAACATCATCACATTTAATAAAGTTACTCAATTATGTATCCATTGCGGGCATAAAGTCGATCGAGAAATCCTGCCTTGGTTCCTAATTGATCGATTCATATTCATAACAACAGCTAAAACATTTCTGGGAGCTGCACGTCTCTCAACAAGCATCCTAACTACAAGATTAGTACCAATATCGATTCCACGCATCTTTGAATTGGACAGTGAGACGATTTTTTACGTCTGCTTTTCTTGGACAAATTTGGCACATTTTCTCGCAATACTGATGTTCTTTTTTATACAGAGCATGCAACCAACCGAAACCCTCATTCTTGTAACTTTCTTCGCAAATAATGTGAACATGTTCATGACATTCTGAGCACTTCTGAGCGCACGAGGTTCCATTTTCACAAACTACTCAATCTTTTTTTCTTATTTCAATTTTCAGGCTTTTGTATGGCATTTTTCAATAACCACACGCGCAATGGTCAAATACTGTAGAGAACACGAATTTCGCTCTGTGGTCGTCAACATATTGTGGTTGTTTTTGCAATTAACATAACACAAATGTCGCATGCTGGATGATCTTAAGAGACCACAACGCGTTCTAGTCGATTTTTTCGTTCAATAAGCGTTTTCGGCGTTTGAGTGTAACATATACATAACTAGATTTATTGATAAAGAATACATTTACTAATGTTTAAGAAAAATACAAGTAAGTTAATAAACGGGTTTATTATATTGATAAACAGGTTTCAATTTGATTAGCGTAGTTAATTGTTGTAAATAAATTTATTGGTTAATATAATAACTTTATATTACTTTAACAAAACAAAGTCAATGAACACAATTCATTGGATTATTTCTTTTCAGTGCAGTAATGTATAATTTTGTAATTACAAGAAAAAAGGAATACCGTTCTTCCAAGATGAATGTAATTAACACCAGTTTCATCATCATCTTACCTAAACTCATTACGTAATCATAAATACTTTAAGTATTTGAGAGAAATAGATTAATATTGTTGGCGATCTATTTAAATTATCGTTGTACTTACCAATAACTGCAGATAGGCATCCATTACGGCTTTAATCTCACCTTTTATGGGCTACTATCGCACGAAATTGCACAACTGTGCATCCTCACTTGCGCTAGAGAGATAGCAAGACTAGAGTAGCCGCATTACGTATCCGGCAGAACGATTAAAATCTTACATTAAGCGCCGACTACGCCGCTTCGTCTGAAATCGTCGCGTTAATTCTCGGTCTTTATTTCAATGGTGCATGCCCTTCCATCTACTATCGCGTTCATATCGGTGCAATAAAGTGTTTTCACTTCGCATTTCTAGAACGGGCTCGATTCTGGCGCACCCGACAATGGATATGTACACAGGGAGTAGACAAGAAAGGATCAGTGCAGTGTAGGATGGAATAGGGTGATTTACACGTTAACATTGGTGTAGAGGAGAACGTAGTATGTATTAGAGGAATTAGTATACGGCTTAAGTCTGGTTCTGCTCTGGTACAAGTCGAAGGCAAATTAAAGGTTGGATTCTTATTCATGCATTTTGGAAGGCCATGGTACGAATTATGTATATCTTCTAAAGAAGTTGTTCATTTTCAAGTAAAATCAAGATGAATTTCTTTCAATCAATTTGATTTGGTCGGAAAAACGTTGTTTCATCGGATGTATGATGAACCAACCTTGTAGTGGGATCCTGCACGCGCCTGTCCTGTTGACGATAGCTTTTTGTTAGATATTGGCGTTTTGTTGTTACTAGCTTCTTGTAATCCATTTCTTCGTCACTTAGAAATCTATTCAATCGACTTCAACTAAATAAAGGGCTTACCATTAAGGAGGGTATGATTTTGAAATGAGTTGGCAACCATGTGTAAAATATTGTTATAGTTACTGATTGTTGGTTAAATTCACGCTTTAAAAGCGTTTTGTTGTTATACAAAAACAGGCGTTCTTTTGCGAATACTCGGCGTGCATTTCGTGAAAACTGTGGTCCACATAAACGCCCTTCTGTTTTTGCTATTCATCGGATTGTCGGAAGAATTGAGCGGAATTTTACTCTTCACGATACGAAAACACCAACAAGACGTCGACGTGTAAAAAGCTTAGTGACCATTTTTGCTGTAAGAGATGGTGCGTAGGTTCCAAACTTATTTATTCCCCGTTGTGTTTAAGAACTAGTGCTTAGAAAAACGGCAACTCGACGTACTTTACAAAGACGGCTTGAGCCATCCCTACAAAATAGAGTTGGCTCAACGAGTAAAGCTACTGGATAATCGTAAGCGCCGTGATTGTGCTACTTAAGCTCTAGAGTAACTTGAAATGGATCATAACTTTGGCTACAAAATTACCTTTTCAGGTGAAGCTCATTTTTGGTTAAGTGGATATGCTAACAAATAAAGTTGATGTTTTTGGTGTGAAAGCAATACATAAGCGATGCAGGAAAGGCGCTTGTGTCTGCAAAAGGTCACTGAATTATGCTGTTTATAACAAAGCGAGATAGGAGATGCCTGGTGAATGGTACCGGTTGCTGGTATAAGATTTTTGGGGCAAAATTTGGAGTTGCTGTTGCTCCAATAAGATAGTGCCAGACGTCGTATTGCTAATACTACCATCAACGTATTCCAAGGAACAGTTTGGTAAAAGGAGAAGAAAAATGCAACAGTTTCAAGAACTCGTGATTTAGCTGCTTTAATTATATGTCTGCGGGATTATTTTGAAAGCTATGACCCATGCAAACAAACCACGACCCCTTGACGCATTGGAAACTAGGACCTCCTGACGCATTGGGATTGAACGTTGAACGCTGCATTCCTGGAATTACGCCAGAATTGTTGCAGAAAATTATCGAAAACTGGGTTCATTAAATTCACTCGTGTTATTCAATGTGGCATAATAAACTGGCTTTAAAAATAATATAAAGGGTGTATCTGCAATAATTTTTATTTTATTTCATTGTGAAATTATACCATTCTTATTAGAGGGTCCTACATCTTTTTATTTGTGGCGTAAGAGAAACGAACCACGACCTTAGGTTTTTGACTAGGTGACTAGCGCCTTATTAGTATTGTTCAATCACATGCATTGAGATATGTTCAGACTAAAGATTTACAGTAATTTATTCGGTAAATATCTTCAACTAATGATAACTCTAGGATAACTTGTCTTTGTTTAATACTTTTTCAGTCTTCAATATTGAAATTTAAAATAATTTAACACAATGAACACAGAGAGAATGGTTCGATTGAGTCTTAATGACAATATCCCAAATTACAATTTAGTAAATTGTGAAGCTTGCTACCCAGCGTGGACATTTCAGGATCGCAGATATGCATCGATAACACTTTTTGGTAACGCTAAACGGCACACCTTAACCTAATATCACCGTATAGCGAAAAGCGAAAAGACGTTAAAACAATTGAGAACTTTAATAATAGATGATAGGCATGTATAGAAGTGGATTTAATTAAAGATAGTTTTAAGCGGAAATACTCCTGGCACTTCATTTTCGTCTGACGAAAGAGTGTTAAGTTCATATTGGCAAATTCACGAATACGAATCTCATTCCTCGACATTTCCAAATACAACATTACCAAGCTTGAGTGGTTGTGTGCATATTAATATTCCACATTCGTCTACTCTGCATATATCTTTGCAATTATTTTTTGATTATTGGAAAGCTTCGTGGGCGGGATGTAATTGAATGTGCGGTGGAAGCTTCATCTGCAGAAACTTGACAGGCTATATAAATGGCTAAAAGGCATGACGTTATTAGGAATGACGCATACTAGATGTTATATTGAATACTTACACACCATATACCGGTAGCTCTAGCGTCTTTAGAAAAGCCAACAGGTTCTTATTTTTTATGTAGTAAGTAGGTTTTGGTGTTACACGTAGTTCAATAACATTTCGCCAACTTTCTTGCTCTCAATTAAATACTTTATACATTTTGACGCTTTTGGAAAGACAACTAAAATGTGAACTTAACTAATCGCTATTAAGCTAAAATTTAACACATTTTAGCTTAAAAAATATTGGGATATGCAGTATCCAAGGCTTTCATAATCTGTTTTTGTTGCCAAAAGCGCCAAATTGTCTTGTAGCTCCAGGTTGATCTGAAGAATTCGGTGAAATTGTACCCAAACTGCGAATGGTGACTCGGGAGTGTACCGGACCCACTAAGAAAATTTGCAGGACTCGAACACATAGCGCTAAACTCTGCTTAGTCGAGCGCAGGCCCTCTTACCACCGGTCCACCGAGCTGTTTATTTGTTGCTATTATATCTTACATTTTTCATCTGTCCGTCATTTACGGATGTCAATATTCTTCTTTGTTTTCATTTGTTTAATTAATCGATGTTCACCACTTTAAGGATAATCAGCTACGATAGTTTGTTTTGAATTTATTTCGATAGATAGTATCTGTCTTCAGGCTTTGTATGTTGTTATCTTTAGGATGGCTTTGGTACGAACCATACAAAATTGCTGGACCAACTTTAATGCTACAATTAATGAATTGCAATAAAGTTCCATAAAGTAAAGAAAGGAAAATAATTAACAAAAACAGGTAAAAAAATAAGAGGATATGATAATAAAGAAGAATAAAAATATAATAACGATAAATGACAAGCATAGTTTCCATTTTTAGATTTGAGATTGGACAGTTTAGCAATTGTTATGCAACCTCTATTGATAGCTTTGAATTCGCCTTTCGATTCTATTTGCGAAAACGTAAAAATATAAATGGTGGAAGAAGGAAGGTAAGAAAGTGATATTACTTTCGGTGGTAGTTATATTACTGATAACACCAGAAGTTACCTCATAAGAAATAAAAAGCGATCTGTCTTGAGGACCTGAGGAGAGAAGAGGGATAGTATACCTGACTATGTTATCATGGTTACCTAATGCAATTATGACACAATTGGACACAGCCGATATTTTTTAAAATGGACCATCTTATATTCTATTTAATAAATTTGTGGCGGTTCTAAAGACAAAATCAACAACAGTTCGATCCGAACAGCGCGGGTTCGAATCCGACTGAATTTGTTTTTGAATTTTCATTACAGTTAAAAACTGAAATATGCCTTCTTCTCGGATAAGGAAGCAATACCCCGTGTAATTGTGATGTTTAGGGCGTTAAAAATCCATACCGGAGGTTAGAACACCCCCGGATTTAGCAAAATCCTAGTAGAGTTGGCTAATGATTACTGCAACTCATAAGATCATTGTTCTCTAAAATGATTTTTGTGAGTGTATAAAACAATACTGCATGGTTAACACTTAATGCAGAAAATGTCAGAATTGTGAAATAGACACAAACACAGCTTATCGAATTAATAGAAAGTTGTCTTAGCTTTAGGTATTTGAATTTTCACCAACGTCTTTATTTAGAGGGATTCAATGAAAATACAATTTACAGAACCAATCTTTGAGGAATTAGTTCGAACTGATTCCGATTGTCGATAGGATATCTTCTAGCTTGCTCTAAAAGGGTGCTAGATATTAATAGGTGAAAATGTATCAAAATCACTATTTCAGGGCAATGCGTAACAGCAATGATACCAAAATGGAATGGAAAATATTTCTTCATTAGTGTAGCTACTCGGTCATAGCAAAAAGTAATTTTTGGTAAAGAAGTCCTTTGTCAAAATTATAAGTTAAGCAATTTTGGATTTTCATCATATACCGGATGAGAGGAGAACCTCTGAGCGCTTCTTGAAATTAAAATTTTGAGAAGTACTGAATTGCATATGTGTATGTTAAATGCAGACAAGCTATAATTATAGCGACAAGATGATGACAGAACATCTTGTAGTAACAATGGACATGTCCTGTTCAGGGCGTCGAGCATTATTCAATTGAAATATGTTTGTAGTGTTAGGATTAATGCATTACTTACATCGCACCGTGAGCTTAATACAACACTGTAAATTGTGTTAATTACAATTAACTTATGGAAACAGCAGTTTCCCAAAGAAAAATTGCTACTTCTGCAGTTTAAAAACGGAAAACTTTTTCGTATTTGCAATTCCTTTGAAATTACAATGTACACAATAGAAGAACAAATGCAGTTTTCACGTGATATTTAGAAGGATCTTCATTACGTGAAGTTGCTGTCTTGTTCAGTGTCGATCCCTAATCATTCAACGGTAGCAGATACAAGCGAGGGGATCAAAAATTTTGGTTGTATTAATATTATCCACAATAAGAAAAGATCTACAAGGCCAAGAGTAGTTACAGAAGTGTGCAACTTCCTAGAAGATTGCTTCGGAAATGGACAAAGCATTAGGAATTAACAACTCATGATAACGGAAGAAGCATTCGATTTATTTAAAGCAATAACTACTGCCAACAATTTTCACAAAAATATTCTTTTTATTCATGAGGCGATGTTTATAAAATATGCAGGGCTTAACCGTCAAAACTGTACGCGTTGCTTAAAAAAAATATATTTGTTTAACGTACCTAGGACGCACTACTCTTTGTGAAAACGTGAATGTTTGGGCAGGACTAAAACCGAATTATAGGCCCATTTCTTGTCGATGGAAACCTAAGAGCAGTCAAATATTTGCAATTAATACGTTCCAGCTGTAAATGCCTTAAACTTCTATCCAATCTGGCAGCAACATGATAATAGTGTACCACCCCACTGTTCTAGGTATTTTATGCATATTTGAAAATGTATCGGAAAATGTAGACCAGTTGGTTGACCATCAAGGTCCCTTATCCTGAACCCAATGGATTTCTTTTGCTGATGAAGAGTGAGGTCTTCAGTATACAACAATGTGTCTACAGTTGGTATTATTATTTATTCAGGAATAAAATTCCTTCACAGGCTTCACAGGAAATTGCGTCACAATAAATCGAAAATGTTTTGAATAAATTTGCCGGTAGATTTGCAAATTATTCGGCTCTTAACGCCAACATTTTTTAACATTCAACTGCCTAAAATTTCACTGCGGCAAATGGTCGTGCAACGTCCCTGTAAACAGCCTTTAAATTGCGTTGGCTTGTTGCCTTTCAAATGTAAGAATTTAATGAGTGCTTCATATTCGATTTTTGACTGATACAAAATGACTGTTAAACAACAACTGAGCGTCCAGCATGACTGAAATGTTCAAAAGTATCTTTCAGCCCATGTGCAATTACCAACAGAATATCTTTGGGGAGTAGTGCCATCTTCATGTTGAGAATTGAAACTTTCAGACTATTCCCGTATGATGTCATGTTCTTTTTAGAACAAATCCTTGCTTCTACATGGATGAGTAAACACGTAGCGTACTATTAACAACGACGAAGGCAAATGTGGATGCTCTGAATTTTCTGAATCTGATAGCGCTCCCCTGTCTATTCTTTCTCCTGAAGATTAATTGCGATTAAAAGCTATCTGTGATGGCAGTACTTGGATTCTCCTTGTGAATCTTTTTGTGGAGATTTAAAAACAATATCACGTGGCCACTATTTTTTCCCGAAATTTTCGGACCTAGTTTCATAAACCTCTGTTTCCAAATAACTCAAGTAGAGGAGCTATAATGGGGTTAGATCTGGTGATCTCGTTGGGCATTGTGCCCTTTTTACCAATCCATTTATCAGTAAAAATATCGTTGATAATACTTCGAGCTTCCAGAAGAAAATGAATTGAACCCTATTCTACTGCACATTGTGAAAAGCTTCTGCAGCGATATCCTGAATAGATGGTATCACCTGGTTCCTTAGCAAATTGCAGAATTTATGTTTCCTTCAATAAAAGACGGTCGTAAGAATCAGTTCGGCACAAACGTTAACGTCTTGAGGATTTTGCGTGACTTTCTCTCATTCAGTGTGGATTTTCAACTATTCAATACTTCAGATTCTGCGGGTCCGCGTGAAGCCCCTTTTTCTTTCATTGTTGCCGTGAGCCGTCACTATCAAAATCTCAATGGGAATGCTCAAGTGATCATAGCTCTGCGAAGGAATAGTAGAAACCGCATTGTTTTCGCCTCGGGAAACCTTTTCGAATAAGCTCTTACTCAACTCCACGTGCCATTTAAATTGTCTCGGCTTCCCCCACCTCCCATCTTTCGGGTGTGGAAGTGGCTACCTTTATGGTTAAATAATAGACATTCTGATCTAGTATGTAAAAATATAGTGTTGTTGTTATCGTTTTTGTTTGTGGCCTTGCAGAGCAACATTAACCAATAAAAATGTAATAATATATTGAGCATTCCGTCTGAAATAACAAGGTATCAAGTATCCTGCATATACGGATATATGTTTGGTAGATACTCTATGAAGTCTATTATGCCATCGGAAAATTTTAGCAACTTACTATTTATACAGCATGTGCAATTTTACAATTTCAGAAGGTTGGGACGCCTGCATTCTAACTTTTAATGGAATCTTTGATGTCAAGTCAGGGTTCTATGGAGCGTTTCTTCTCTGTCATTAAATAGTAATGTCCCTTAATGCTTTGTTGTTAACACCGTCAGCTTATTGCACTTTACTATAGGTACATTGTTGAAGCGTCCGTTGTACTACCACTACACGATATAAAAGTGCTCTTTTCAATTAATAACATCGGCTATGCAAAGCGTAAAATTGACAACGAAAGAAAGTAAAACAATGCCAACATCAACTCAATCAAGTGTAAAGCAGTGCCCGACACTGTTCACACGCTGTTAGCTCCAGATGCAATTTTCTCAGCTTCCATCTTATTTAGTCAAACATCGAGCAATTAAGGTGAGCAAAGCGACGGTGGAATTTTCCCTGTTGTCGCTGTTAACGCGTTTACAAGTTGGAATGTCGGCAGTCGGTCGACGTACTTCTTCGAGCAACTGCGTATTTAAATATCGCAGATAATTTAACTTCTAAACTAGACGCTCACTCAACAAAGTTTAGATTGGAGCTTCTTCCGAAAGAATTTGCTCGTATTCGGATGTAAGTGTTTGCCGTCGTTCGTTAAGTAGTTTGCGCAAAACTCAATTTGATATTAACTTGAAACGATTTCATTAATGTTTGATAAAGAAAGGTGATCGTTTTAGACGATGTCATTAGAACGAATAATAATAATGCTCAGGCGGAAGTTGCCTCCACAGAGAATCAATGGACTAACAGGAACATGCTAGCGCTTGATTGGATTTCTAAAGAATCGGCAACTTAACAGTAAACTTTGCTGATACGAAATGTTACTCGTGACCTAATTTTAGTTGATGTAGTTTATTACGAGTATCAAGTATTAAATTCACACGTAGGCTAGCATGAGTGAAACAGCAAAGTAGTTAGTCACGAAGATAATTATGAAAAACGATTGACCAAACGATTTTTGGGAAACATCTAATTACAAACAAAAAGCTAAGGTATTATTTAGATCGAAATTAGGATGTAGATCTATGGTTATCTATAAGCTCTTGAATCTAATCTACAAATGATCGTCGCTTTGAAATGATTTAAAGGAAAGTGAAGAGCCATACCGTGAGTAACAGCCGACTGTAATTGCAGTACAATAATAAATAAGTTTCTGCAGAGTGGTTTAACTTTAGAAAGATATAATAGGTTATTTAAAACAAATTAAAATAGGGATTTTTAGGAGTCATAAGGTGTCAGTATACTGGAAAATCATGATAGATGGTCTAGTTTGAAATGTTACTAGTATTGTGAATGAATCCATTGTTACCAATTAGTCATTACAGCAATTTAAAATGTTACTGTTAACTCCTTCTTTGAAGCTGCTCAAAGTTGGTGGGAATTCTGTTATACAAGCTGATTCATTTTCGATCCTCACCATGGCAATCTATCCTATTATTGGAAATAAAAAATAGATATAAATTTGGTAAGGTTGTTAAATCTTGTATTTGTTACGAATCCGATGAGAAAATGGACTTGTGAAAAATGAGATTTGAAAAGAAAATAAAAAAGCTCATTTTTTTCTTTTGTCTCTAGCACCTAAAAACACCACTTTCTGATGGTGTACTACAAATTTTTAAATGACGTTCTGTGACGTTTCGGTTCTTTCTGGTCGTCTAGTTCCACATATAACATAGTGACAAAAGCTTTTGGTACTATGCTTTACTTGAACTGAAATTAAATGAAATTTCAAACTTGCAAATATTTCAATTGTCATGCATTAATAATGTACAGCAACGAGAAGAAACGAGATATGTTAATTATTTTCGATTCATTGAACCGAAATGCAACAGTAGCGAATATAAGATATTTTCGACAACAGTCTCTTCGTACCACCATTAACGGTATATTTTTACAAATTGCAAATTAAAGGTGTGATTTAACAAAATTTATGTAAATTTTGCTCTTTATTTGTAACAATAAATGAAAAGGAAAGTAATAATAACAATAATAGTAATAGAAAACAAATCAGTAAACAAATAGCTACAGTAAATGTTCAAATAACTGACCACTTCCATTAATGCATGCTTCGTTGAATTTTTAACTGAACTTTGTATGGTTCTTTAGAGAAATACAGCGGCGGCATTGGACTCGAGGTTCTACAATATTTTGTCATCAACATTAAGTTTATAGATATTAAATAATCAATGGTGATTCTGTGTGAGTGGATAATATCGTGGTACCTACTTTACGCAACTCTTAATAAAACAAACTACCGCTTTAAAGCTACAGACCAGGCAGGAGCTATTGTAAATCAGATAAAAATTGTCGAAATGATGAAAAATTTGTATTTCGGCAATTTCTTGATTAATCATGAGCGTTTCTGCAACCCGAAACCCGATAGTTTAAAAGTATTCTAGAGGACTTAAGTCAAGAAATCTCGCCGTCCACTCAACAACTCCACTATTTCCAATCGAAAAGCTTGTAAAATATTCCGTCGATTTTCATTTCATAATTCCTGTTAAACGTAAAGAATACATGACTTGATAAGCGATCCCTTCTCGATCAAGTTTTTATGAAGATCTAGAAAGATGGTACGATGTCTTGTCGTTCGGCATAAAATCGTGCTCGTTATTATTGTATTTTTCATGCAATGTGTCTCTTCTTTGTTACCTTGGTTTTCTCTTTCAGTTGTTTTCAATTTCGTAATTAACTTATTGTCCCAAAGTTTTTGGAAATTTTTCAAATGGTTTCTAGTTGCACCACACGGCGTTTAATAAACTTGTCACTGAATGCATTTTTTCAATTATGACAGGTTAGTTTTTACGATTCGGTACAGCAAAAGCCAGGATATTTGTTAAGGAATGTGGGCGAATGCCAAAGCGCGATATAGCGGCCATCTGTCGAGAACAAATTATTTCTGTGTCAACAATTTATCAGACCATAAAAGAATTTGTCATTATGTAAGAGTAACCGGAGACTGGTATATCACAAACATCAACTTTGCTCCTAAATCCTTCTAATTCGGCCAACAGAATACTTTTGCTCAATATTGGCTATAAAAGTGCATAACAATGGATAGGATATGAAGACCAGCTCCATCACAATTTTCAAAGATTCGAGAAGACCTTGTTGTTGTCCATAAGATGATGCGATGAGTCAGAAGACAACTAAGGACCATTGTAGAAAACGACCCACTATCATTAATTGAAATATTAAGTATTCTTTGTTATATTTATTGTCAATTGCTGTAAGAATTAGTTTAAGAAAAGAAACAGTTTTGAACAAGCAACCTAAAAATGTTCCGAAAATAATTTCTAAACCACAACTCTGTTCAAAGCACTTATAATTTTTTTAATATTATTAACAAGTAATTCAGAATATTGTTTGCTATAAAAGATATTGCTTTCATAACATAAAAAGTACATGAGTTAAATGTCTTCTGTTATCATTTTTACAATAAAACTTTAGGCAATACGCACTTCACGGTACAACTCCCGCAGCACGTCCCGATTTCCCATTACACCATCCCTCAATAAAATTCCAATCAATTTCACTTTTGGCGTAAAATTTCCATAAACGTTACGATTTGGGCGTTGGTACAACGGGAAAAAGAAAACCGAGCCTGATGTTATACGTTATGCGAGAGTATTTCCCTTATCGAAGATACCGACGCATACACGTCTACATATAAAAAAAATTCCCTGGCTGGAATATGCGTCTATACAAGGATAAAAAAAACATAACAGAGCACGTCAACGTCAAAACTTTACGATTGACTCCGTTCTGATATACAGCCATCGCGCATCAACGTATCCCCTGCGGGCGAGAAAAGTGATTGGGGAGAAAAGCACGGCTTTTGTTCTTCAACGCTTACTCGATACTCTCGCTCTAAGCTCCGGCATAGTCTGACAGCGTCGTTTCGGAGGCGAAAATTAGATGACTGATTCGTCTTTGTGCTTATGTAAACAATGAGATGAAGATGGAGGAAGAAACGAAAGAAATAAGTATCCGATCAAGGAGTGCTACGAAAAGTGTTGTTGTATGATAAGTAGGGTTGCAACGTTCGGGCGTTTCGCCAACATCGTAGTACGTACGTACAGTGGCCGGTTTATGTTTTGTCTCCAGCTTGCATCGATATCTTCCGGGTGGTAAGGCCAAATATTTTAGCACAGAACCGCGTTTATGGGGAATACCCATCATAAACTAAAATGGTTGTAATAAAATCATGCATGCACGGCTGCGAGTGATAGAAAGTATAGATACATCGTCTCGGAGGGAGACAAAACATAAGAATGTCATTGTACGTGTAATAATTAACATTTTCCTTTAAAGAGGGCGTTGCGATATGAATATGAGAACTTGTACAATTTGGAGGTACGGTAGAAAGCAGTATTTAAGAATTTTGTGCAAAAAAAAAAACTAATAATAATTTCCTTATTTCTACGCCCCAAAGATATTTGGCTAAAAGAGAAAGAAGGAATTTTCTAATAGGAATCGGGTTTTCTACCACTAGATGGCCCCTTATGTTCGGTAGGTGGATAATGTGAAATGCCAAGAAGGGATGTGGGAGTGGCGCTGATGATTTATATCCTCGCTCTTTGTTACATGTTAAATGTCACATAAGCATAAGTACCATTTTTTCTAAATAGTGGGCTACAACAGATTTAAATTTTATTGATTTCGATTAGGTCATCTAGTAGTCTGTTTTTAAAAACAGAACAGTATAATTTGAAACGATGGAATTGACAATTTTCAGTGCAGTTTTTTTAGTGCAGCTGAATATGCAAATATTGCTTATGCCGTATTTTTTAGCGACTTAGAGAAACTGGTTCATTTGTTGTTTTATGTAATAGCCGAGGTAAGCACACTAGAGTAAATATTATAAACAACGATGAAAATATAGTTAATACAGTGTTAAACAACCCCACCCTGAGTACTAACACATATTCATCGCGTCCAAGTATTGCGAGTGGAAGCTTCTAGAGTTCTGAACTAGATTACTACAAAAAAATACGGATGATCCGACACTTTTAATTAGAATATTATGGACAGATGAGGACCAGTTTACTAGAAATGGCCCTCACAATTACGACTGTTAGCTGTTAGGCAATCGCCATTTTAACGCCGCTTAATGCGAATACTTGGGCTGCTATCTTTAACGGAAAACTGCTTAAATTGTAGGTTTTACCACAGAAACTAAATGCAGCACCCTATCTAACTGTTCCAGATGGAGCTTTCTAAGAAGATCGAACACACACCGCTTTTTGATCCTCAGTAAATGTAGTTTTGTAGGGTTCTTATTGTTTGACACCCCCCTCCCGACCTAAAGCTCCTGTTTTTTTGCTTCTGTCCAAATAAACAGTTGACCAAATAATAATGAATGGAATTCGTCAGGATGGTGCAACAATAGCGTGTGTTTACAACTTAATGGTTTGTAGGTGTCATGCTTGTATTCGTACTCGAGGAAGGCATTTTGAGCAACTATCAGAGGCAATATTTTCTTACGTGGTCATACGTTTGCTTTTTTTAATCATTTATTTTTCCAGTTCATTCATTCATCTTTAAAGTAGCATTTTGATAATCAAATCTGGTTTAATTCTGCTTTTTTTTTGTTTTAAATGACTTCTAGAACAAGATGTCAACGTTTTTTACATCTATTACATGTCACCCTGTATATCTCTGCATACCAGCCGCGACCCCTTTAGTAGCTACCTTCTTTCTGCGCCGGTGGTTCAGTATTATTATTCAGTATTACTGGGGTACAAATGTCTTTAATCTGCAATGCAATGGAATGCAATATAAATGCTATTTTAACATTAGTATCGTCAAATAAAGCTTTAGTGCTTTTGAGTGTTCTTATGGAACCTTTAATATGAGAATTGTAAGTGGTTGTAGAAGATAAATTAAATTCCCCATTACCCAAATATTTAGGAATTTCTTACTAAGGTATCTTCTGCTCCTATTTTTAAAATTGAATGTTGTTCATTTCTTAGATGGAAAAAATATTTTTTCATTACTAGGACCAACTTAATTTTCGTTGAAAGCAGAAGGAATTGTAGTTTCATAATCTGTTAAAATTTAACGGTTCTCTGGATAGTTGTTGTTGCTGGCTCTGGGTAAGAATATGTGACAACCGTAGACCACTTTGTTTACCATCGAAGATAAAATACGGGCTTTGATCAAAACCAATTTGGATATTTGAACCTTAGATACAAGATCATCTATATAATGGTATATGGAACCATAAACAAATCATACCTGAAATCTAATCTCTTTATTACAATATCGGCAATGATAGGCGTCCTTTATCGACCCTCTAAATGATGGTTTATTTTCTCACGAAGGCTCCTCACAGACTACAAGACAACAATAAAGGGAAATGAAAAATCCGGTACGTTTATTTCTTTCTGTTTTATTCATGAGATTTGCTTTAAAAGTGTGTAACATAACAAGCACCTTATATCGACAACCGACTGAATTGGTCGGATAAAAATAAATACCTTTTTTTCGGGGATGTGTTTTGTTTTCGTTTCCGTTGTTTGTTTTTCATTTTCCCTCAACGAAGAAGTAATAGCAGACGACGCTTTGGATTTCAATGTGTCGGCGTAGATGTACGTGTTTCTGCGTTTTGGTTCACGAATTAAGTTAAGCTCGAAATAATCGTAAAACGGTTTGAAATCGTATATATCGTGGTTAAGAATAAATAAAATATTTGAATGTGTTGTTTTTCAATTAAACTGTTTAAGTGTGTGGAGTAGTAGAAGTCTTTTCTTAATTGAAATTATTTATATATCCACTGATGGCAATATTTAATTAAAAATGCTGTGATATGGCACATAGAAAGTCTATGTAACGAAATCAGATAAATCTATTCCTAAAACATTTAATGGAAACATCAATTAACCTTAGTAGCTGTGTGAAAACTGAAGCATTATGTAAGTATTGAGTGTAACGTTCATACGTTAGTGATGATACTAATAACAGTAAAAGTAACAATACCGGCAGCAGTAAAAAATACGATACCATCATCGATAAACGTGCCGAACGATATGCGTCACGAATGAAGTTTATGAAGCTTGGCGCATACTTTGACGGTCATCAAAATATTTCCATTACAATTTTCTTCTTTGGTTTTTCATATTGGAGGTTTAAGGTCAATTATTTATTAGATTCTCGAAACGCAGGGCTAGAGCTGATAAAATAGTTCGATTATAAGCGCTTTTATCTTTGTTCACCATCGTTCCCCACAGATGTGGTCCTAGCATAATTATTCACAAGAAATGGTCTTCATTCCTATCACTTGGCTCATACTGTCGTTTTTATCGAGTATCGCAGCTTCTTCTTACTTTTCAGAAGGAGTGTAAGATGTAAGTTTGCTGGGTGCCGCCTCGTATTACCATTTCCACATTTAAAAAGATAGAAGATACTAGGTATTAAAAAGCTCTTACCAGATATAAGAAGCTATCATAATAATAAAGCTCATGCTAATAGCTGATAAATGTTAACTCACTTTAATTATAGAGGATTTATTATGATTTTTTTTTTGTTACGAGATCGACAACCAACCGACACTGATTTTGCCCTGGTTCATCTTGAGAGGTTCTTAACCACCGATAAAGTCAAAGAATCTTACTTTGCTTTGGTTCGCTCTAGCAAGCAAGATGTGGTAACATTTTTAAACGATTGCTCAATATCTAGGAAAACAGCTATTGCTATCTCTTTATCTTTTTTAATCTAGAGGCGCTGAATGCTGCACTCTATACTTGTAAAAGGTCTCACTTATGCATACAGCTATTAGGGCTAATAGACATTTCAATCCAATGTTTTCAATCACGTTCAATCAGGAATAGATTTAATTGTTTTCGTTGCCTAATTTTTCCATAGGCTTCTAACATAGGCAACATTTTTAATTAAATGTTACCTCACAGTTCGTACCACTTTCCTTCGAAGCGAGGGCCAGAAATACACAAGTATATTTTCTGATGAGTTTTTAATACACCAGCAGGCGAGAACCATTTAGATGTATAGCCATAGCGTGTTAAGCAACCCAAGATTTGCTTAGGAGATGGCTTGGGAAGCAGTAGCTGGTGCTTATCGCTGCTTCTAAACGACAGCAATGTATTTGTTAGCACTAGAGGGCGCCAAGAAATGTTTGGCTCGTTGTTTTGAAAGAAAGTGGTGTAAACTGTGAGGCAAATGGCGGTGATAAGCGGAGAAGAACACGCTCGAAAGCACGCTGATGGCACCCGGTAAGCAGAAACTTGTCCGTGCGGTAGTGCGCTTTTTTTCCTTCTCTCATTGTTTTTGCCGTGAATGATTCTATCAATACCATGAGGAAGCTATTATTAGCATTATTTTTTGATTATTATTTCTAGGCATTTTTTTGATGTAGCAAATCTCTTAGAAATCTATGTATTTTACAAAATAAACATGTTAAATGAAAATGGCTTTTGAATGTATTATTAGACGAAAAATAAAGAACTCTAAAAAACAGGAAAGTGGTGAATTTCCAATTTGGAAGTGTACTTTTTTTTTTATTGTTAATTGAACTTAATTTTTAGATAAGTCTGCGAAATTCAAATAGATCTAATTGTAATGTTGTAACAACAAAGTATATTAGAGTTTCATTCCTTCGCGAATGTATGTACTCTTTATTGTAGAAACTGCTTTCATTTAGTTAGCTAGCAGACGACTATTGTAAATAACGCTTCATTAATACGCTGCAATGTTTTAGGTGATTGTAAATCAATGAACTTCATATTTTGAACAAGCACAAGATGAAACAAAAAAAATGCCCACGTTTGTTAGGGTAAGCTCTCTGTCTGTCGTGAGAATAGGGGAAAGTGGAAGATTTCGTGATTTTTGATATTTTAGGGTCTCACCCTTTTAAGTTAAAGTATTACCTAAAATTCTTTTTGTTGTATCTATCTTCGTTGGGAACATGGATTGCAGATACGAGACGCAAAAAGGAATGCTTATAATATTAATTAATAGTAATAAAAATAACAGACTTTGGAACCAACATTAACAAGAACAATAAATAATAAAAACCTTAGTGTTTAAACTGTGATTTCTCGAAAACAGGAGGAAGTACATCTAAATAATAACCAGTCAACCGTTATGTTACTATGCAGTATAATTGTATGTAAAACAAATAACATAAACGATCTAGAAAAATGCAGCACACGCGTGACCCATCTGCCTCTCCAGCAGTAGTAGCTTTATTCGATGTCGATTTTATTTCAACTTTTAGATCATTGTACAAAAAGTAAACCAAACATGAAAAGGATTTCGTAAATTGTTCAGTGTTAAAAGCATAAGGCGACAAAATTCCTCGAATTTTCTGATTCGGGGAGTGTGCATCGGCCCTAAATCGAATTATATTGAACCAGTATGCAAGAGTTTTATGCAATAAAATTTTGTGCGTAAGATAGTAATAATACACTAAACGACGACTTTGCATATTGAGCCACCGAGTTTCTACTAATTTATGACTATTATGTTCCTAGAATCTTAGACATGAGTCCTGCTCTATTTGAGTTCGCTGTTTATCACTAGCCCCCCAATTTTTTTATTTCTGGCTTAAATTGTTAGGGTACAAAAAATTATCTACTAGCCTCGCAAATCATTTATTTGCATTTAACGCCAGTTTGTTTTTGTGTTTGATTGGAGATACATACATTCGAGGTCACTATTAATAAGCACGATAAGAACAACACTGCAAGAATGTGCAAATTTTGAAAGTATACTTACTGAATAGTAACGGACCCGGTGTAGAATCCTGTAGAATGCCCGTTTTAATCATGCTAGAGGAGAAACAGATTGCTTGTGGTGGGTGAGACAAGTCTTGCGTTTTGTCCAAACTCTATATAATGCAAGAGTGAAAGTAAAATTTTGCGATCAGTTGTATAAATGCTTTGCTTTTGCTGACTTTTATGTAATAGCCGAGGTAACCACACTAGAGTAAATATGATACACAACGAAGAAAATATTGTTAATACAGTGTTAGACAACCCCACCCTGAATACTAGCATATATCCATCGCGTCCAAGATTGCAAGTGGAAGCGTGTAGAGGTTCTGTACTAGATTGCTACAAAAAAATCCAACACTTTTAATTAGAATATTATGGACAGATGAGGAACAGTTTACTAGAGATGGCCCTCACAATTACGACTGTTAGCTATTAGGCAATCGCCGTCTCAACGCCGTCTCAACGCCGTTTAATATGAATACTTGAGCTGCTATCTTTAATGGACAACTGCTTAAATTGTAGGTTTTACCACACAAGCTAAATGCAGTACACTATCTAATTGTTCCAGATGCAGCTTTCTGAGAAGATCGAACACACACCGCTTTTTGATCCTCAGTAAATGTAGTTTTGTAGGGTTCTTGTTGCCTGGCAAGCTTTACCATATATAATGCAAGAGTGAAAGTAAAATTTTGCGATCAGTTATATAAATGCTTTGCTTTTGCTGACTTAGAAGTCTCTTTCATATCCTCCGTCGACCTTTGAAATCAATTACCTTTAAATCTCTTCCAATAGCTGCAAATGACGTTATTTGGAAACTCACATACCAAGGAACCTCTAATCTCATTCTGCCATTTTCGTTTCGCCCGTTCTTAATCCCTCAGAATAATTTTTGATAAACATCTTTAATACAAGCGAGACGACGTAAAATTCACCCGCAAAAAGACGGCGTTATACTTTATTCATAAAAATATACATCAATTACCCTCTCCATAGAGGAATTAAAAATGCGCTCGGCTTTAATATAACAGGGGGAGCAATGACGTCACGCCCGCCCTTAGAATTGCTTTCGCGGAGCTGTGGTAGATAGTACGCTTACATTAACAACCGGCAACAAGAAAGAACATCAAGCGCTGCAGATCCCCGGAGATTAATGAAGAAAGATGACTTTTGATGGGGTAAATGTACACCTTGAAAATATACCGTTTATTGCGTTAATTTATTATAACTTATTATACAGGATAAGTAATGAAAGCGCGGCGATGAAGTGCAAAAGAAGAGAAGGCGGAGGCGGAGGGAAGATCCTGAAGATTGGGGGATCGCAGGATGGGGTTGATTTTATTCGCTTTATGGTCGTTATACTATTAGAAGAGAAGTAGAAGGTTGCGCCTGTACCAGTTAGTGATCCTGAGATATAACTCGCATTTTGGCTGGAACTTTTTGGGGTATTAACGTATGGCTTTCTGTTCATTAAAGATTTTCACAGTTGGCATCTCAGTTTAGTTTTGAAAATTTATAGCGTGTAAGAGGCATCTACACTCTGCTCGTTCAAGAGCTTTTCAACCCAGGACGAGCCTTGGCAATATCAGAAGTAAACTTTGTAACTTTTAAGAAAATACAATTTTTTGTTGCTCCTCTCAATACCATCATGGTTATGGAGTAATTTGTATTTAAAGTAAACCGACCAGTGTCAGATACAATAGACTATTACTAAATCTGCGTAAAGCCAATAGTACGTTTCTGTCTGAGATCTACAACAAAAACGGGTAGAGATAGTATTCCCATCAGATTTCGGGGAAGATACCTGGATATGGGATTTACAAGAGGATCATATAGAATACGTTGCCAAAAAGCTAAATTCCGCATCTCCTTAAATTGAAAACGAATTTGTCAGTGAATGCACTAATCGAGATCCATTGTCTGCTAGTTTACACCCATTTAACATAATATATGGTTGTTTGAGGACATAGTGTGCACAGTGACAGACTTATCATCGCCCAAAACTGAATAATTTCTAATAAAAAAACATGGGCTTTAGGAAAAGTTGTCGGAATAAATTTAGAGATCCTAAAATAATGATTTTCTACAATTTTGCGGAATTACAGAGTATCCCTACACAACATTGCTAAATTTGGAAAATCGACTAAGTTCTCTGCAATATAGATATTTAATAATTTACCTAACAGTATTAAGTTTACAAGTGACAAAATGATATTTAGGGGTAAGCTAAAGGACTATTTAAATGAATATGTTTTTTATACTTTAATATATTGTAACATATATGTACAGTGGCTGCAATTAAAAATGCACCACTCCTAAGTTGTTGGTGTATTTCGTTAAAATTTTATAAATGTATTTATGAAGGTCAACTTAAACGATTGTTTATCATATTGCATTGGTCTAGTTTATTTTCTAGCATTTGCAAGAGCCAGATGTTCCAAACATGTGTTTACGGAAGAATATCTACAATCCGATAGTTGCAACCCAAATGTACAAAAATTACGAGTATTTTTCAAGCAATCGTCAGTGATGCTTCACAAATGAGAACAAGCACCTTATAAACAACGTGGCCTTCCAACGTAGCCGAATTGGCGGGTTACATGAAGGCGGTACGTAGAGAAGGTTCAGGTGCACCCAGGAGGACCACCAACGAGATAATTTTCTTTTGAGATGCTTGACTATGCAACGCCCGCTTCAGTCGGTAACATTTTTAGTACAGCAGTGGAATGCTATCGGTCGTAGAGGATCATTACAGACAGTTTACGGACGAACAGTGCGTATGGGGTTCCGTAGCTATCCGTCTTTATTGTAATTACCTTTAACGCCTGCGCACAGACGCGCTTAACGAACCTTGTTTACTTTTCTTTTACGAATTGTCTTTCATTTACATGTTTATAATTGATAAAAGCATTTTTGGTATCAATAAACATTATTTTACAAACGTGGTGGATTTTTAAATGCGGTCAGTATACTTTAAATTTATTTTGTCTTCACAATAAGTCATCAGTGGAGATGACAAAGGCAGGTGAAATTATTACATTTTTGCAGCGATTAGACAGACTCGTGTTTTGTCGACTCTCATAGAAAGCAGTAGGCAACACGAACCCTTTCTTATGAGGCGAATAGACACGACTGCAAGAAAATAATAATTTCACCTGCCTTGGTCATCTCTAGTCATCAGGGTATTAGAAACTTCCTTTAATGAGAAATATCTATGTTTGTAGTTAATTAATAATGAAAAAAATCGGTGCAGAATATACTTGCTTTTTACTAAAAAAAAAATATAGATTTTTTTCAAATGTTACGGACGCTTGGTATTCTGGATGAAGGTATACCTGAATTACCTTTATCCATTTCTATCCAATAATTATGTATCTTGCGTCTTAATGCTCATAAGTAAACGTAATTGATTCTTATTTTCTCTTTTCTCTTCTTCTTCTTCTGCCTTTTTCTTCGAGAAAATCATGGTTAGTTTCGTGGTGTGATCACCACATTCTGACCCATTTTCGAAAGAGTCACAAAAAACCAGACAAACAAAGCGAAGGAGACAAGGATTCAAGGTTTTTCGCTAAACATTATTCAGTTCCCATTTATCGGATAATATAATTTAAAAAATAAATAATATTCAAAATAACAGAAAATTCTGACGCAAAATCCGAATCATTTAAGCCTTGCAAGATACAGGGACTATGCTACAGTCCCTGTATTTTACAGTCTCTACCAGTCATTTAATTGTACTATTTTCTGTGCCTGGGTTTCTATTGAAAAACTTCTGAGTGCAGTAAACTGAACGGAACGGCAGTACCTAACGTGTTAATTCTTTTTTGTTAGCTTAAAAGCTGGATTTACTAAAATTGGTTGCAGAATAATCAGGATTTAATCTAAACAATGTAGAAGAATCTAGAAAGAAAAATCAGTAGTGGGATAATGCGCAGTTGCTTATAGCCAAAGCCTAAAAATATATTCTTTTCTTATAATTCAAAGCTATTACCATAAAAGAAACGAAGCTTGAAATAACAACCTAGAGCTGGCGTATACACTAAAAAAAAATATAAAACGAAAGTCAAGAAGAACTAGAGAGAAGCTTTATCATCTAGAGACGATTATAAACACTGGTTCAGAGTTCCTTTTTTACTGTTAATTAAATAAAACCACAAATCTTTTGAATAAGCTTCGCGAAAATCGTTATCACCGATCCGTAAAATCAAATCTTATATATATGTACGCATAGCACCATACTAAATAGGTACGGCGAATTCAAGATTACTTTTAACGTATTCTTCCTGTTATTTCTCATATTAAATGTCAATGGTAGGAATTTACCGTTATCTATTTTACAGGTAAATATGATTTTTACATTTCGAAGTTGGGAATCAGCGTGCCGAATAGATTGCCGTACGTGAAATTCTGTTCACGTCCCGGCATCACTTAATTCCGTTCCTGCATTTTCGCCGAGCTTTTCCGTGCCAACTTGTACGGCTTACGGCGTTTTTATTCTAATGCATTCAAGTGAATTCGTCTAATCTTTTCCCGGTGTCGAAGAGCAAAGTACAAAAGCATGTCACTGCTCAATCTCGGCTGCCGTTGCAATTCTACTTCCCGACCTAAATCCACCAATCTCGTTTTTGACACGGTTTTAAATCTAATTGAAACGAGGAAAAAACGTTTACGTTGGTGAGATGGCTTTCTTGTGGATGCAGAATGGTAGCATTATGAGATTTTGTCTTCCGTGATTTGATCTTATTTACGTATGTAATTTATGTAATTCAGTTATCCTCCAAATGTGTCACCGCCAGACTTACGCTGGAAAATGAATTTCAGAGGAAACATTTGTTAGAATTAATCTTATCACATTTTTCTGTGCAGAACAAAGATCTTTCCCTTTTGTGTTTCTAAGAACTTTGCTTCTCCATCTAGAGTATAGTTCAATTAATATCTTTAGATGCGCTATCAACGCGACAGTCAATAAGTAACACACACACCCCTAGATTTATTGCAGAATTAAACTGAGTTAGCGTTTCTTTCTTTCAAAATCTATAAAATACCAACACAAACAACTTTCAGCTCATTTTAATTTGTTAAATAACATCTAGCTATTGAAGAGTGCTCGTTCCTAGCATCAATGTCCCCGTGGCGTAGTAATTAGCACGCCTGTCCGGCAAAGGGGAGATCCTAGGCCTGATTCTTTATCGTGATGAGGTTCTTTTCAAAAGAATTAATTACGTTGAAAATATCAAGGAAATTCCAGATTTTTAACTTCTTTCAAGAAAACCTCCATCGATGGTGTCACCACTTCTTTTAGGTTTTGGTTCATAATTTCGTTCAGGTTAGAGCATTATTCGATATCGCGAGCAATAGTTTTGTGAGTTATAAGCTCCAAGAGTCCTCGCTGAATTTGCTCTAACGTATAAGGTAGGCGTCACATGACGTTACCACAGTCGAGCTTACTACTGATGGATTGGACAGACCGTGAGGTAAAGAGAGTTTCAGACGTTAGAATCAATTTTGTTATTAACTTCAACTAATCCTGAGATTTTGAAAGAGCGATTTTTAAGAAGAAATCTTCCTTTATACTATTATCCAGATTTATTATGTAGAGCACGTAGCCAGCCCTAGGGCGTGGTTGGGTATTAATTTTTTCTCAGAACAATTCAGAGAAAATGCTTTTAGGTAAAAATTATTTAGAGAAAAATCTTACGTGTTATAAAATTATTAAATTACAGGATGTTCAGTCTCTATTACACAAAGATACAAGATGTCTCTTCAATTGATGACAGCTTTCTGCAAAATTTTTTGCAACAACCTGGCTTACTTTTTGAGATAATTGGGGCTGCTTCATACTGACAATATATTGGATTGTAAAAAATTTTGTTTAGAAATGGTTCATCTGTATCCCACTATTTCTTAAAAATAAGAGGCAGCAGTGCGTTGAAATTAACCATGGAAATAGTAACGAAAAACTAGACGCGGTGCTCCCCAAGGTGGCGCATTAACGCCTATTTTGTTGGATATTTACATGAGTAGTTTGCTTAAATTAGAAGCTGGTATTCTCGGGTCAATTTTAAGTATTTAGGCAAAATTGCGGATAATCATTTAAAATAGAGTTTTAAACTTGCCTATACATTTGGTTAAAAAAATCAAAATTTACGTACTCGAGACAGGTTCTCGACCTGATTTTATTTGAAACTTTCGCGTCTTTCTTTAGCTCAATCTCATTTATCACATGACATTGTTGCAAGAGGCGGGCGATGTTAATAGCTCTTACTCAAGAAAATTAGAACCTACACAAAAATGGTTTTTAGAAATACTGTTTCATATACGCTGCCCTATTAACAGTTTATTCTCCGAATCTATAAAAATGGATACTCGGCATAACATGATGAATGTATGTACAACATATGTTAATAAAATCATTCAAAGATGTACAACGTAATTACAGTTCACTTTGGGAATTGCAATTAGAGTGACAGTAAGGTTAAATTGGATAAAATAAAATCGATCACGTTATAACAGAACACATGAAATTGAACATTCTGTGTTGCGTAGAGGAGCGGTCTGTGGGATCGCTTCCAAATGTAGATATTTTGAAGAAGTGTAAGAATCCTGAAAAGCTTTAATTCTACCATAAGCCATAACAAATATTAATCAACAAGAGCTTTATAGCTTTTCTAGGCAGATAAAGTAAAAAGAACTAAGTTTTACGAGGTAGTGTTTAATATGCTAATCCCACATTTACCCATTAAAAAATTTCCTTTCTATTCATCCATTAGTTATTGGCCCGTACAAATCCTAATTAAATCTAACTTGAACGCAGTAGCCTCAAGAAACCAATATCTTGATTTTTTTATTAGCAGAACCTTTACTGCAGCAAAGCTGGATTTGTTGCGAGAGCACATCATTCCATTAATTAAGATGCCAAATATTGTTGAACCTGAATGCGCTACATTCATTCCACATTAATGCCGTCAGGAGTTTTCTTGAGTAACACGTTGGATTAGGAGGTTTGGTTCCATACCGTGGCCCCTGCAGGAATTAGGTTTTATCGTAGTTATGTTTTCCTTGTTTCTGTCTTCATCGATAGAATGAGGTACGTTCTTTATTTAAAGTTGAAATGTTGCACTTTCTTTACTAAAAACATAACTAAATCAGTTATTGGTAACCTCGACTTAATTCGGTAGAACTATCGAATTTTTTCGATAGATTACGGAAAAAATCGGTGGATTAAAAATATTCAAATTCTTCATAGCTTTGTTTTGCTTGTGCTGCCGGTATAAATATTGTTTCTGTACCAGATTCTGCTATACTTTCGCAATACATTTTAATAGTAAACGTAACTTTAAGTTTTCGCTGCGAAGAAAAATTGTAGTAGATCCCTTGTACTAAAAGTAGCAGATTTGCAGGATTACTTTATTTGGATTAGAGTAGCTCCTTTACGAATGTAATAACACTGACAGCGGTAGGTTCTGTCAGGTGCAGCGTATAACGGGGTGTCTACTACATCGCTAATGCACTGACAATTATGCTCTTAGAGCTACACATAGCAAAAATGCATGTGTGATAAAGAAAACAGAACCCTGTATAACGAATAACATTGCCGCCTGTATATGCACGCACTCCACACTTTTCCCTTCCTAGCAAAACCCAAACAGTACGACAGCGGTTAGATTATTACTGTGGCGCAACTTCTCGCTCGCCTACGCCTTATACCAAGCAAATTTTGCAATGATGCTCATGTATTTTAGCAGCTTACTATATTACAAAACTTTCTAGCACGATATGTATGTGCATAGCCAAAAGCTATACGTTATTTCTAGGAAAAATAAAACCACAAAATCGGAAAATTTACAAAAAAAATTTAATTTAAAAATTTCAAATTTCCAGAAAAATGGACGATGAAAACAAGGCTATATCGAAGAACAACCTCGCTCGCACGTACAAAAAGAACGGAAAAAAACATCAATTCTAATTAACAAATCGCTGCCACAGTTCGTAGCACTCTTCGAATAACAACGACCTCTCATGGTAGTCCCGCCGCAACATTATAAGATACAGCTCGTACGCTTGATAAAACTCTCGCAACGCTTTAAAGAAGGGAAGACGTAGAGCCGCCATATATCTTCCTCCTTCTCGCTGAGCCTCGCCGGCAGTGAATCAGAACGCTGGTTACCAACCGCACAGCGAGGTGACTAGATCCGATTCTATATTACCGACTGTAGCTGCTTGAACTGGCGAACCGCGCTAAGAGATAAATCGCAACCGAATCACGTCCTAAATAATAACGTTATCGCGTGACATCTACGTCCTTTATTGTATAATGGACGTGAATAGTAATAAGAAAGTCGAGTTTTAACCGGCACTTTGACTGCACTTTCTCTTCAGTGAAGTTGGAGTTTTGGAGGGTGCAACGGCGTTAGTCGCGCTGCACTTTTATCTCTAGCGACGGAGTTAGCAATTAATACCGCTTTGCTACGCGGTGATTTTCTCTTGTACGGGTCGGTATTTTCGCGGTCTATTTATGCTAATCACGAATTTTATGCGATTAAAAGGATTCGGTTGAGAGTAAAATGTGGTGGAGGCGCCGGTACGGTCGATTTAAATGCTATTAAATTTTTCTTTTTTGTAGAAGAAAGCAATTATTTACTGCAACTGAGTGATAGTAATGTAATTAAGATGCACTGGAGGCAAATTTTAAGCTTTATAACTTTGCTCAAGTCGTTTAAGATACAATGTCTTTAAAATTGAGTTCTACAAAATCCTCGGCTGATTAATTATAACTAGTCGACGCGATTCGGACTATATTATTGATTTTGTGATGAATTTTATTGGTTAATTTAATTTCTGTTGACATAAAAGTTCCATCATATAGTTACAGCAAAATTAAGAAATTTTAACTAGCGTTCCTGTAGATGGTACAAATTTTCACATGTTTTCCAGTTAATATGTTTTAAATAAAATGCAAATATTATTGCATTGATTACGCACGTAAAACAAAAAGTCAGGTACGTTCTTCTATTTTAAAGTAGCTGTATTTGTAGTTTGTCTGTCCAATATTAGAAACCAAAAAATGTTCCAAAGTATTTGTCCCCTCGTATTCGCATCAATATATAGATGTCAAAAATATCAAATGTCCAAAAATATCATTACTTGACCAAATCTGAATAGATGTCATAAGAAGTTGTTCGCATCTTCATAGAGATACTAAATCCAAAGTGTGATAAAAAACACGCTGTATATTTTTTTCAGTAAATTTTCTTTATCAGCATTGGGGTTCGCTTTAAAAAAGAAAAATTTCATTTATTTTTTATTAAGAAAGTTTTGTTTTCCTAAATTAAATCATTCTGCAAAGAAAACTTAGAAGCACCCTTGGACTATTGTCGTAACTGAAAATGTTAATAGTGGAGTTGTTTATGGACAAAGAAAACTTTCCTTCAAGAAATCCTTCTCTAATAAAACTTCCCTTAAAATCTCAAAAGTTGACAAATGATATTGTTCTGTTGTTTACAAAAAAAAATCAGAGGTATTTTCTAACTTTTCATCTCAGTATGACTCTGCTATTAACATTTCCTGTTACGAAAACAGTCCAAGAGCGTCCTAAAGTTTTCTGTCCAACATGATTTCATTTAGAAAAACAAACCTGAATAAAAACAATAAATCAAATTGTTTCTTTTTTAAGACGAACCCTCGATTTACAACTAGTACTGATGAAGAAAACACACTGAAAAAGAATATACAGCGTGTATTTAAAAAAAATGTAAAAGAAAACAAAAGTTGACGTTTTTGAATCGCACCTCGGACTTTGAATCTCTATCTAGATGGGAACAACTTTTCCTTATGACATTTGCTCATATTTGGTCGAATAATGACATTTTGAAGTTTTTGAACGACGTACATTATTGCTGTAAAATGCCACATATTTATTCAAATTTAGAGTATGCATATATGTTGTTGTTTATGGTTTTTGTAATGAAAGTGCTACAGTTGCTCTTAAAGATTATCATCAACGGTTTCCACATCAGAGAAATCGTGGCAAAAACGTATTTATCAGAGTTTTTAATAAACTGCTGGTTTTTTCTGGAATCCCTCCAAGTGTTGAAATAGAGACAAATCAGAATTGGATAAGAACATATGAGTTTTCTTACATTATTTTCACATGTACTCCTGGAGTTCTGTCCGTTCCTCTCGACTCACCCTGTATACAATGTATCTCGTGAGAAATGGGACAACGTGATATCTCTTGAACGAATAGATTTTGCAAACTTTAAGAACTTTACTATAAATTTCCACCGAAAGCACCAAGTGCATTGTCCGTAAGTGGCGCTACCTACATTTCTATGCAAATCCCCACCCTTTTATTCGATTTCTGAAACTTTCGTCGTAACAGCTACCAACCTACGTGCTGTAATAATGATAGCAAGGACTGTGGCGTAGTATGGTAAACAACACATAAGTATCGGCAACCTTCGCACCACACAAGTTCAATTAATTATATAATAACATAATAATTAATCCGGGACGGCCGTTTCGTCAACTTATGTGTTGTTTATCTGCTGTAGCTTTCAAGAATACATTTAAGACTAAGGTACTTGTATGTTGGGAACTAGACAGCAGATGTAAAGATGAAGGGAAAGTTCAATTAGGACCGCAGTGGTGAGTGTCACAAGGTTTTTAGCGCGACGTTGCCGCAAACGGGATATCATAGACAAGAGAATATCATGGATAACACTTTTTTAAATATCTCCAAAGAAAAGAATAATCCAAGGGACTTCCACCGGCACGTAGATTTGTAAAAATTATTTTTGTGAGAAGTTGATTGGTGGTGGTTATAAGGAAAGTATGTAGTTACTAATGTATAGTGTAGAATTGAATGAAAAGAGGCATTCAATTCGAAAACAATAAGTTGAGTAGCGGCCCGTAGTCTTTCTTATAATAATATTTAGGCAAAATTCGGTGGAACAGAGGGTACCGCAGATTTATTATATCAATTTCGTTGTAATTAATGTTCTCTACAATTGGCTTGCAGTTTCGATTGCTGGTTCTTGGAACGAAGGGTATCTGCATCATTTACATTCTTTAATATACAACACTACAAAAGCATTTTTATGATGACCTTTAACTTATTTCTAACTTAATGTTAGTAATAGTTGAGTGTAGGCTTTCACGACCGTAATCCATAGTAGAAATGTCTTTCAGGTAATGTCGCGTAGTTAATATTTTATTTGACGTTTCGCTGACCATGATGTCAGCTTCTTCAGAAGATTTATAAAGACTGTCCTTAGAAATCTTCTGAAGAAGCTGACAGCATGGTCAGCGAAACGTCAA